>PVLA01008449.1:0-87500 GCA_004027455.1 Hydrochoerus hydrochaeris | reverse complement strand
TGTGGTGGTGCAGACCTTGGAAAAACATGGACTTTGGGACCAGATAAGGGTGACTTTATATTTTGATGCTCCTGTCCATAGAAAGACACCTAGAATCTTTGAGCTGTAGTTTTGTCATTTACAAAGCTAAAATAATTCCTACATTAAATATTTGCGCCTAGTGGATATCACACACATAAAACCTCTGCTCTCAGTAGGCACCGCATAAAGCAACAGGTTCATCTCACCTTCACCCCAGCCAGTGAAGTGTACCTTACATTTTTTTTTTTCAACCATAATGATCTGTAAACCTGGTACAAAACCTCAGGTCTCAATGTTGCTCCATCTTGGAGATTTTACTCTCCATTTTGTAAGAGCACTTACATGATTATCTCTAAATTGTATGTTTGATTTTCTGAAAGGTCACAGTACTGTGCCTAGTTTTGTGGAAGACTGGACTGCTGGATGGTGAAAGGTGTGTGACACGCCTTTCATATCAGCAACAGGTCATCACTCTCCACTTGGTTATGCTAAATGTCTTTTTTACTTCAGGTGCCCCATTAGGCCATCAAGGGAACTTTGCGATGGCACTATGAATGAGCCTCTGTGAAATCTGAGCTCAAAAATGGGGTCGCTCTCAATGGGTCAGAATGTGAAAACATTCATCTGACTAGTTACCTGAGAAGCATGACTCTTGCCTGCTATAAATCTCATTTTTACATTGTTTCTGTGATGAATGCACAGATATAGTTATGCAAACTAACAGACTTACACAAAGTTCAAAAATGGAAAATACGCCCACCAATCATGAAGAAACTGTGCCATTAATAACAGAAAGAAGTATTATTGTATTTGGTTATTATAGTCATGATCTTTACATTTTGTTCAAGTATGAAATAAATCAACCAGTGCATTATAGGGAAAAAAAGTTACATGAATAGTGAATGAGAAAAAACTACAGGGAAATCTATCTTTTAAAATTTGTGTAACAGATGATTCTTTAAAAGTTTTTCATTTCCCTTATGATTTCTTTATGTGTTACATTGTTAAAATAACATGCCAAATTGCATTTTTATTTTCTGCAATGAAAATACATAATGCAATCTATTATTTTTAACAAAGGTAAAAATAAGAAAGGAAAGAACACAATGTACATAAAGCAACAAAGTCTTTTACCACTCAAGATTACAAAAGGAATACAAAGAAGGAAGCTGCACAGATTCCAAGAACCCTGAAACAGAAACCTTTCATTAAAGTATTAATTCTGCTCTTCCCAGAAGTGCAGAATTGTCCTCCAACCTGCCTTGCCCTTAGGCTGCTTGGGATAAAGTGGTCTCAGCGGAGCACAGAGTCAGGTTTAGTCCTTAGAGTCAGGAGTGGTTTAGCTCAGGTGCCGAAGTTAATGGGTGCCCTAGGCGGATCTCAGCCACTGAGGCGTGCAGAAGAGAGGGTCTCTGGACAGGTGATGGATTGCAGGAACCATTAGAGGCCTGGAGACAAGCAGGTTCCTCGGCTCTTCAGTAAAAATTACCAGTTGGACATATGTTTGACGAACTGCCCAACTTTTAGTCTGAGCCACGACCTTATATAAGGAGAAGACACATGACCAACTGCTCTTCCTGCCCAGTTGGGAGCATGGCCCTGTTCTGCCTTCACGCAGTGTGGAGAGGAAGGGTAGTCTGGAATATGCCTCAGATGGAGATACAGTTGTCTAACCACTCATCAGGGCAGGAATACAGTGTCAGCCGAGGTTCTCTGAGACAAGATTTTCAGTCATTGCAATCACTTTTGTGTTCCGTATGAAATATGCCTAAACCAATCAGTTTTAGTGGCCTTGTCATCAGTTTTAGCTCTGAATTTCCTATCATCCAGCTGTCAGTTCCCCAACACAGTGCAAAGCCCTCCGGGATCGGGTGCATAACACACCACTGTTTCCAGAGCTGTGTCCCACTCTTGGTTATAACTCTAGGTTCAGAAAAAGGCCTGGCCCTTGTAAGGAGGACTTAGATCCATCACAGGAGACTGGGGACAGGGGGTAGGGTGGAAAAGGGTATGAGAAGTTTAGGGTACAATGATACTTACACAGACATTCATGCATTTATTCAATTATTCATTCATTCACTCATTCATTCAACTGCTGTATTGCCTGTATGTCTGTATTGCCAGGCACTGGAGAAGTTACTGAAGGATAAGGCGAGTGACACCATCCCACATTCACTAAAAAAGTAGATGCAAGGAGGGCTTTGCTCTCTGCGGGATAATAGGGCATGTCCGGCAGCTGTAGGAGCACACTGAAGGGGCACATATCTTGGACTTGGACTTGGACTATTAGGGAAAGATTCTTGGAAAAAGAGATTTCTCTAGACCTGAAGGAATAAGTGGGAGGCAGGGAAATCAGAGGCAGGGGTAGATAGGCACCTGCTGTCTTAGCACAGTAGTATCTGTGACCGTTTGTAAATAAGTCACTGCCCTGGTCTGAACCTCAGTTGCTGCATCAGTGAAATGGGGATAATAATACTTGCACAACTGGGTTGTGAATGCTTAACGAAATAATATAGATTAAATATGTGACAGGGTTTTTTCCTTCTGTTCTGGAGATGGAACTCATGGACTGTGCACGCTAGGTGAGAGCGCTACCACTGAGCTCCACCCCTAGTCCCAACAAAGTTCCTGACATGGTGGTCAGCATGTCAGATGAGTGAATGGGTGACCTTGACTCTTGAGAGTAGAAACAGCCCTGGAAATTTATAGATTTAATTTGCTCTGGATTAAAACAGCAATACAATTCTGAATTTTTTGTAAACGTCCAATTGAACACACTCTTCATTTTCCTTCTGTGAATTGAGAGAAATTAAACACATTTTCAATTCTTTGTGTTCAGCCAATGATGAAAGCTGACCAAAGAAAACAGTTTCTTTTAGGAATCAGGCCATTAGTTTTGAATATTGCTGCTTAGCCTATTAAAATACTTACGGGCTGGGAATATAGCTTAGTGGCACAGAGCCTACCTGGGAAGCGCAAAGTCCTAAGTTCAATTCTTGGTACAAAAAAGAAAAAGAAAAAGCAACAATCATAACAGATTAAAAGATTTCCTAAAACTTCAATCATGAATGCAGGGATGCACCAAAGGAATCATACCTAAGGGACCTAGAGAAAAGCTTGCTCTGGTCACTTTAACTGCTATCTTCTGTCATCACCTGATGATAGGTCTTCTGATAAGAGGATAAGCCTTAAGGTTAAGGTGCCTAAATGTTGCTGTTCAGGACTGAGCAGATCAGACCTGCTCCAGCTGGAGCAATGCTCAAGTCCCCATCTAAATCACAATGCAGTTATGAAACTGAGAAATCAAACACTTCCTGAACCAGCAGACTGGAGAACACAGTAAAGAATATTTAAAAGACAGTCTGAGCTGGGTGGGGTGGCCCATTCCTACAACCCTACGACTTTGCAAACCTGAGATAGGAGGATCCAAAGTTCAAGTCCTGCTTGGGAAAATCGGTGAGATGTTGTCTCAAAAAAATAAAAGGGGCTGGGAATATAGTTCAGAAGTACAGCACCCCTGAAAATTAAATAAGCAAGCAAACAAAACTCCCTCAACCCTATATTTTTGAGTTATGGCTTTACACTGAGATGATTTATCCACTTGATCATAAAGTCCGCTTTTTGAGCCAAATAGCTGCTATTTAGTTTGCATTATCTCATTTATCTTGGTCCTGCCTAAGGAGACTTTGAGAGCATCAACAGGCCCAAGTTATTCAGGGTACAAAACTAGGTTCACAGTTGGAACTCTATATTTACTGAATGAGTTACATTTATTAGGTTACATGGGACTAACCTCTATTGCATATTATGATGTTTTTACATGTTCCTTTCCTACCCAGTAAAATCCTGAATATAAATGTGATATTTTCAGAGTATCATCTGAAAATACTCTTCCATAAGATACTGCGGTTATCCATGGGATAGATGCTGTCATCCATATTTTGCCCTTAGGGATCTTGGTCAGGAGAGGGATCTGTGATATGTGTGCATGTTGCATGCAGGTGCATTTCTGAATATGGCTACATAAAGTCTGCATTAGTGTCAGGAGGTTTTGTAGCTTTGTAGATTACTGAGCCTTCAACTAGGTGTAAAATGGGCATGAATGTATTTTCCAGTTTCACTAAAGGGTTATAGTAATCACTGCAATCTGGATCCCTGAATGACAATGACACTTGATTGTACTGGGTACAGATAAAGACTGAAAAGGGATTAATATACACAGCAGCATTGTTAAAAAGCAAAACTTTATGTTCCTCATAAACAAACACATTGAATGTCTAGTGAACATGTGGAACATAAACTCATATTTTGAAACCCAGGTTTCTGTCTTTTAAAAACACTATTGCACATTCTCAAAACTTTAAAGGAATTGCAAACCTTCACTGGGAATGGCTCTGCTTGCACAGGGACTTTTGTGTTCAGTCAATGACCAATTGGATTCCAGACACCATGGATTACTTTATTATTATGCTCTTTGGTTTTAAAATAATACTATTGTTTGACAATGGGGAGACTGTTTAGCAGTCCAACATCTGGGCATTTCCCTTTCCCTCCCAGGTTTGAAACTTGTTTCTGTATTGGAAGCCATTCAGCATCACAGTGTTATTTACTGCTAAGAACCCATTACAGCACATACCGTCATGTGCCCATAGCACAGTCAGAGGTGCTTTCTTTTGGAGAAGACTCACAGTTGCATTAAAAAAAATTGGAATATTATAGTCTGAATTTCAGAGGTGACAAAGAGAGTGTAAGAGAAAAGATTGGGCTTGAGAGCCACACAGTGGCCCAAGTTCAAGGGTGACTGCATCTTTCTGGTGTCATTGCAGCTGTACCTCGCACAGTCACATGGCATGGTCCACATGCATCCTGCATTACGGACTAGCTTGAGCTCAGAGTCCTGACCAAATGAAAATACATGGAACTATACAGTGCTTACTTGTTGTAATATCAGTAATTTTTTCTCTTGGAAAAATACTGTATCGGAATAGTGAATCTGAAGCTGAATGTACCAGGCAGGGCCCACAGAATGCATTTTGGTGCAGTGTTCAACCCAGAATATATATCCAGACACAATGACTGGATGTAGAGAGGAGGGTTGAATTCTGATTGGAATCTGGCTCCACCATTTTCCAAATACCCTGCATTGCTGTGATCATTTTTAATTGTGCTTCCTCATAAAGATTTCATCTATTTCATGTACCATTAATTGTTAGCTCTATATTGAATGGCTGAACACTCTTTAAACATCAAAAATTGATTTTTAGGCAAACCAAAAGTTGAACAATTTTTCAAAAGTGTTCTCCCTCAATTTTAATAATATATCTATTGTTAAGAGAAAAAGAACATCAAATTCCAGCAGTTATGCAGTATATATAATATATACCTTATCAACCAGTTTTGTAAAAGCTCTACTAATTGTCAAATTTCCCATTGTTATCAAATTTAATTAAAAAATTCTTTCCAACATTCTTAAAAAGACAGAATCTAAACCAGGGATGCTGATAATAGTAGTGGCATGGCTATAGCTACACATATTGGTGCCTATTTTAGCAATTTATTCCATGAAAAGTAAGCTCACAAGTCAGAATTATTTTATTTATAAGCTAAGGAATTTCTTCTTTAGTGGACCTTTAAAATGAATTGCATTTGAAGAGAGATTATGGGTTGATTATAAATTTGGTTAGCCAGCATCATGAGGTCTCAAACTACCAGCACACTGTTCAAGCCCTCTTGGATGCAGCAGCCTGGATGCCACACCAGAGAGAATCCTCCTCTGCTGCCACCAGGGCACAGTGAAATTATATGATCAGGGTCTCATTCGCGGCAACTCCTGGCTTGATCTGTCCGAGTCTCCCAGCCCTCCTGCCACACACTCTTCATCAGAATCACTTTCAGGTCCCACACAGTAGCGCTGTGCTCATTTCCAGCAGGAGAGGCAGTGATGGACCCAGTGGGCAGATTCGTGACCCGGTGGAAGCAGACAGGCTCACAAAAGGCCCGCTCCAAATTGAAGGTGTCCTTTCTGCTCTCTTCCAAAGCAGGCACCTCGACCTGGGCAACCCCCTTTCCCCAGGGCCCACAGCTCCAGAGAATGCTAGATGGCACAAAGATCCAGGTCAGCAGACTGGGACCCCCAATACCCTATGGAAATACAGAGACCAAAATTAATCTACCCGGTGACTGGGTTCTTTGCCTCTCACAAAGATACCGTCTCAGTAAATACAAATGGGAGTGGATCTGAACACCTTCCCATCCGTGGGCCCTTTAAGAGGGGCCCTGAGAGTGCAGATCGGAAAGTCCAGGTGGGCTGGATCTTGGGTTGAAGCAGGTTCACAGCAGGCCAGCAGCAGAGCTGTCACTCAGCGAAGTTTCCTGCGGTGCTGGAGGCAGGGTTATGCGCCCCCACAGGCAGCACAGACTGAGATGCCACCACTCACAAGGGGCTATGGTCAGGTGGAATCCGGGGGCCCAACTTCAGCACCTCTGCGTCCAGTGCCCTGGCCAGCCTCTTTCAAACTTCGGTTCCTTCCAGGCTGTAGACAAAATGACTGACGCCAAAGCTGGTGGCCGCCGTCTGATGGCCACGAGCGAAGCCGGACGCAGAACCTGGGGTCTGGGGGCTGCGAGCCGCGACCGTCGTTGGCCTCGCGATAGAAAAGTCGCGGGTCAGGCTCCCGGAAAAGGTCCCCAAGCCGCCGGCCAGGGCGCTCATAGCCGAGGAAAAACTGGAGAAGCAGGCGGCAGCCTCTGGCGCGGGCGGGGACGGCGAGGCCTGCAGGTCTGGGGAGGCGGCGCCCGGGGGCTCCAGCGCCGGGGTCCTCGCTCCGCCCGGGCTGTGGGCTCCTGGAGGCGAGGCTGTGCCCGCCTCCCCTCTCCGCCTCCTCTTCCTTCGGAAGTTCCCGTTGTCAAACATCTTCTCGCAGTTGGGGTCCAGGGTCCAGTAGTTGCCTTTACCTGGGGAGAAAGAGCCCAGTTCAGAAAGCACAGTATTGGCAGACCACACTGCGCGTGGGGGCCGATCCCCAACCTGCCACTGCGGGTGATCAAGAACTCCTATTCCCATCCCAAGTCTCGGGGTGAATCTTTGCCCCTGGGAAGGGCGCCTGAGACAGACTGAACCTGGACATTCCAGAAGGACCAAAAAATAAAATAAATAAAAATAAAAACAAACAAAACCCACCACCACCATCACCACCACCACCACCACCAAACCCCAGAAGAACCGAGGCAGGAACTCCTGAGGAGCCCAAGCCAAGTTAGAGACCCGGGGAGAGAAAGCTTTCCTCATTTCGCAGGGAAGTGCGTGGAGGCACAGAACTAACTCCCAAGGTTACCCAGCGGGAGGTCTCTCCAACTTTTTCCTCCAAAGGAGCGCATAAATTAAGAGCGCTAAGAGGCCTGGACTGGAAATCAAGGTCCGCGGGTTGCACTGCCTTCTGCGCCGCGCCCCTGCCCTTAACTCCCCACCCAAGGACCGTGCAGTGAGGTACTGTGTCGTCCAAGATCGATCACACCCTGAAGAGCCCGCGGCTGGACGCCGTGGAGCCCTGGCCAGGGCGAGCGGACCCTCGGCAGTTACCTGGGTCGTTCTCATCGCGGGGCACCTTCTTGAAGCAGTCGTTGAGAGACAGGTTGTGGCGGATGGAATTCTGCCAGCCCGCCTTGCTGCGCTTGTAGAAAGGGAAGTTGCCGGCCACGTACTGGTAGATTTGGCTGAGGGTCAGCTTCCGCAGGGGCGCACTCTGGATGGCCATGGCGATCAGCGCCGAATAGGAGTAGGGCGGTCGCACCAGCCTCAGCAATTCCTGCTGGCCGGAGAGGGCCAGCCACGCGAGGTCAGTGCCCGCCAGACCACCCGCGGCTCCGAGGAGCTGGCCCGGGGCTGCACAGCTAGGGGCCCCATAGGGCTGTGGGGTTCCCGTGCCCGACGCGTAGGGCGAAGGGCCGAGCGCCGGCGCGCTCACCCATAGGCGCGGGCCACCGCCTGCAACCGCCAAATCACCGCGCACGTAGCCTGATGAGTGTGCCACCGGTCGGGCCTGACCTTGTGGGCCAGAGCAGGCGCCTAGGCCGTCACAATACGCTGCCATGCCCAGCCGCTCCCAGGCCTGGGCCGGCTGGTCTGTGCCGAAACTCATGGGTGCCCCATCTGCGAGTCCGCCCAGCAGCAAAAGGTGTGATCGGCCCCGCCCCACTTTCTGCCCTTTAAATGCCTTCGGGAAGGGATCAAGCTTTGGTTGTCAGCAGAGAGCCTCCTCCCCTGCCAGCCTTTGAGGGGCAAAGTTCACGTCCCCACCCAGGGTCAGCTTTCTAGCCCATCTTGGACTTGACTGACTGCCTCTAAAAGTTCTCCCGCCCAGGGCAGCCCTGGTTTGGGTCTAGAGTCCCAGTTTCGTCGTTTGCCTTAGCTACAGGGATCCTGGGTCCTAGGAATCCTACAAATCCCGGCCTCCTCCTGCCTCTTAAGCCCAGCTGCTCCAGCTGTCCCCAAAGGCTCCCATGGTTTGGCTTGGGAATCCCATCCAAGGTGTGCCCCTCAGCCCACTCTGCATGATTTCCCCAAGGAGCCCCCACCGGCACCAAATCTTCCTCACAGAGGCCTCTTTGCCACTCAATGAGGTGGTAAATGAGAGCAGGAGACCCTTTCTCTAGGTCTATGCGGACAGACTGAAAGCAAGGACATCTCTGCCGTGCTCCAGACTCCATCCACCTCCCCCTTCTGCAGTCCGAGGTTGCTGCAGCTGTGGCACTCCAGGCTCCCCTGTGGTCCCAGCCTCTGGGCTTCTCTGGTCTCCACAGTTCCCCTGCTAAGCATCAGTCCTTGATGTCCTGGCTCCCCTAGCTGCAGGCAGTGTGTGGAGGATCCGCAGCAAAGTGACCAAGATGAAGGCTGAAAGCTGGCCTGGCTGCAGGATGTGGGTAGAGCTCTGTCATCCAGGACTCTGAATCTGGGTCACTTTAGCAACCTGGAAACTATTGATCAGAGCTACAGAGATGGGCTCCTTCCCTGCAAAACCCGTTACCTTCAGTGCTGAGGATAAGCTTGTTGAAGCTGGGCCCTCTCCATTACTGCATGGGCCTGTGGATCCTCCGAGCAAATACATTTCCATTTATTAAAAAACCAAATGTGCAATGCTTCCTGACTTTTGGCAAAGGAGGCGTGGCTGTAGGGTTAGGGGCAGTCATTGGGTTGAGGAAAGAGGCTAGACTTTGGAATTAAGTGGGCCAGTGTGAGCCAAGCACTCACTGGCAGGATAGCCTTGGGTTTTTCAGATTGTAGTAATAATATTATGTGGAATAACCAGTTTATGAGACAACTGAAAAAAGGCAGAAAGAAGTGAGGAGCCCTCAGCTGTGATGTAGGCTTTTCCATGTAGATTCCTGTAGGAAGTGGTAGGTGAATTTAAGGCCATTCCCAAGCAATGACAAGAAAGAGATGCCTGGAATTGATTAATCGAAGTGGGCTGTCCAGGCAGACTGTAAGTCGCCTCTTAGTTTCCCCCTTCCCCAGAGATTTCAAGTTGTTGTCAGAGCAGGACTCCTGTAGGGATCTCTGATGCTTTTCAGGGTCCCCCTCCCTGCCATTGCAGGGACAAGTGCAGAAGGGATGGGAAACATTCCAGATGGGTGGCTCCCTTAGTTTCTTGGTGAGATCCCCCTAATGCTATAGTCATGCTACAGCAGCCACTGCCACCTGCCTCTCAGTTCACCAATTTCCAAAGTGTCCCCACAATGGTAAACACACTCTATTCTCTCTAGATAGGAGAAGCATTTTGGCAACTACCTTTTGAAGGAAGTGTTTACACTCATGTGATTCAGAAATGCTCCTTAAGTGCTAACTGATTGTCATCGGGTAGGAGTTCCAGTTTTTCATCCATAACAATAGTTCTTGCTGAGTTGGTCCAGATCTCAGATGCTTTCCCTAACTGCTGGGATTTGACACCTTCTAGAAGACAGTTTTCCTGGGACTGTGCCTCATGAGGATGGAACATAACAGAAGATGCACATCTGTGCCCTGATCCCAGTAGTCTCAGCGAGAGAAGACAGGAGTTGAGGCTCGGTAGGTGGGGCCTCATGAATCCACACCAAGTCAGCTGGCCTGTTCTTCCTGCCTTCAGGCAGCTGACAAGAAGAGCCAGGCTGGGAAATATGTTTTTGAGGTGGGTTTTGGTTCACCAAGACTTTGAATGTAGAAGACACTTGTCTTAGTGGAGTAACACAGTGACTTAAGAGGAAATTTTTATTTTATCCACAATTAACTGCCGAACTGTTAAAAAGCTGAAGTCATCAAGACAACATGGCATTAACATAACTTGCAAATAGATTCATAGACCAGTGGAAAACAACAGAAAGCCTCACAGTAAAGCTACACACCTGCAGCCAGCTGATTTTTTGCAATGACATTAAGAGTACACACCGGAAAAAGGACAGTCTTTTAATAAATAGTGTGGGGGAAATTGCATATCCACATACAGAAGAATGAAAGTAGACCATTGTCTCACACCAGTTGCAAAAATTAACTCAATTAAATATGAGACAAAAGCAGTGAAGCTACAGGAACAAATCATAGAGGAAATGCTTTAGGATATTGGACTGCACAGTGATTTTTTGGACAAGCTCCCAAAAGCACAGGAAACAAAAGCAAACATGAACAAATTGGATTACACTAAAGTAAAAGAGTCTATATAACAAAGGAAACTGTCAACAGAGGGAAGAGACAACACTCAGAATGGGAGGAAATATTTATACAGTATAAGGAACTCCCAAAACTCAATAGCAAAAAAATAACAACAACCAAATAAAACCAAAAACTGATTTAAGTATTGTCAATAGATCCAAATATATACAGTATTTCTTAAGTGAATACATACAAATAGCCAGCGGTTATGTGAAAATGCTCAACATCATTTATCATCAGGCAAATGCACATAAAAGCCATAAGGCATTATCACATCACTCCAGTAAGAATGGTTATTATCAGAAAGGTGAAAGGTAAGTGTTGGCATGGATGTGAAGAAAAAGAAACTCTTCCACACTGTTGGTGGAAATGTAAATTATTACAACCATTATAAAAACCATATAGGAATTCCTGCAAGAATTAAAATACAATTTCCATAAGATCCAGAAATCCTAATCCTGGGTACTTATCCAAAGGAAAATCAGCGTGGAAAGAGATACCTGCACTCCTATGTATATAGTGGCATATTCACAATACTGAAGACATGGAAACAATCCATTGACTAGATAAAGAAAATGTAGCACATAATGGAATACCATTCAGCCATTAAAAATGACAACCTGTCATTTGTGGCAGTATGGATGAATCTAGAGATCATGATATTAAATGAAACAAGTCAGGCCAACAAAGGCAAGTACAAGATAATTTCTCTCACTCACGTAAAATTTTAAGAAGTTGATTTTGTAGAAGTTGAAAGTAGCATGGTGGTTACTAGAAACAGGGAAAATAAGGAGAAGAGACAGAGAGAGTGACCAGGGAGGAAACCTAAGGTGCATTTTTATAGGAGTGAGAAATCCTGGCGCACAGGGGGACGACTCCTAGATAGCAATATGCATCTAAAAGTGGTGGAGGAAAGCATTGTTGGTGCTTTCACCATAAAGAAGTTTTAGGAGATAGATACAATTAATCTGATTGCACAAAATATACATGCACTGGAGCATCGTATGGTCATACGGTACCTCATTAATGTGTGCAATTTTGTGGTTTTATATGTTAAAAATTAACTTTAAAATGTTCCTCAGAAAAAGAAACACTACTGTAAGAATCAAATCACACACTGAATTTTAATCCTTTTATGCGACGTGTTTCATTTTCAGAGCAGCACATAACAATGGAAGATAACAAAACAGGCTTCTCATCAAATTCTTGTCCCTTGAATTTTTCTAGATAACATATATGAATTTTAGGGAAAACTAAAAAAAAATTACAACCTTCAGCATAAATGGGTTGAGATCAGATTAGGTCTGAACTCTTCCGATGTATAGGAATAAAAAAAGATCATAGCTCTTTCCAAATTCTCTTTAGTTTTTACAGACTTTTAGGTAATACTATAATTCTTTAACACATGCAGACTTTAGGGCCTCCAAAAAGTCAGGGATTCTTTATGTACTGTTCCTCTATTTCACTTTATAAAAAATCATGCATGGCCATCCATATTTTTTATCACTTTTCTTTGCTTTCTGAGCCCAGTGCCCATCTTCCACTATAATAGTTTCCTTATCTTTCAATAGACTGAACTCAAAAAATGATTTTCAGTAGATGGAGCACAGTCATTTGGAGAGAAAACTGTCTTAACATGAGTGTTGGATGGAATTCTGGTGAGAATTTTTAAAGTTTGAAAAAACATCTTAGGAACTAGAAGTAAGGGATAAAAACTATACCCTGTCTGGGAGTCCTGATGGGTTTCTACAAACAGAGCAGCTCCATGGCCTTCTCCAACCTCTGGCCAGTTACCATTCTCCAGTCGCAGAAGTCACTGCTGCCCACCTTGAGGACAGGCTGTACCCACACCTGTCTCAGTGACCACCCCTTCTCCTTCAAATCCGTCTCTCCTCTGAGAGGCACTGGGGCTTCAGCACAAGGCTAGTACCTAGGATGCAACATGTAGGGGAGCATCCCCTCTGGGTCCTGGACAGAGACCTGCTTCTGCTCAGGTACCTCTGGCTGTAGCTGAATCACCTCTCTGAAACTTCCCTGAACACTTACAAGCCTCACTTCTTTCCATGATGTGTGTGTGTGTGTGTGTTTGTGTGTGTGTGTGTGTGTGTGTTTGGTGTTTGGGGATCTAACCCAGGGGTACTCTATCACTAAACTATATCTCTAGACCTTTTAAACAGTTTGAATTTAAATTTCAAGACAATGTCTAGGTAAATCGCACACCTGGCCTTGAATTTATGATCTTCCTGCTTCAGCCTCCTGAGTAGCTGAGATCACACCTAGCAGTTTGCTTTATTTTAATATTCTTTTCAGCCCACATCTGTCTTCAAGTGACTTCCACTTCTGTGCGTTTGTGGGCAACTCTAGTTTCTAGAAGCCTCATCTCTCGTGGTTGTGGCCCTGCCCTCCCTCTCAAGAACATACTCTTCACTCTACCCACCCCTCGTGTGAATGAAATGGCTCAAGGTCAGTCTCCCAGGGTTTCTGTCAGCCTAAATCCAATGATCCAATCTCCTCTGAATTTTGCTTGACTGCTGGGCTACTGATACTTTCCAGAATCAGCACAGCTTTCTTTAGTGCTTGTCAGTACTGATCTCTGGTTTACCTGCTCAGGCTTCTTCTCAGGCTCTGGGTCCATCTCCCCTCCTCTAGAGCTAGTGTCCTAGAGGACCCTGTCCTGGACCTTTTCCCCCTCCTCCCTGTGGCTTTAACTTCTGGGTTAACTTCTAGATACTGGTCCAACTTTCTCAGCTTTGGCACCATCCAATACTTTGGACGGGATGCTGTCCTGTGCACTGTAGGATTTTTGTTGTCTCTCTGGTTTCTTCCTACGATATGGGTAGCAGCCTCCCGATTGTGACTCCCATGGGCACTGGTCCCCTGTGGAACCACACCACCCCAATACCTGTCTTGTGCTTGAGTTCTGCCTTTGCCCAGAGAAGGGACTGATGTGGTGAAGGAGAAGGGACCATCCCTGTGGCAGGAGTGGGTACAGCCACAGGTGGGCTGACAGTCTGCTGATGAAAGGCTGCAGAGCTTTTCCTACATTATCTGATGACTCTCCAATGATTACCACCCTTTTGGATGGTTTTCTTTCAAATTCAACTTGTCCTAAAAATGAATCCATTATTTTCCATGTTACAAGCCTGTCTTTCCATATTATCTCTCTTTTTTTTCAATTTTTTTCTTTTTTTATACTGGAAATTGAGCTCAGGACGTTGCACTTGGCAGACAGGCACTTATACTGCTGAGCTATATCCCTGTCCCCTTTCCGTAGTATGAATGAATGGCAGCATCATCCACCCACCTGAAGCACCAAATAGTCCTTGTGGAGTTGCTCTTACCTCACTCCCACAACTGGTTAATCACTGTCATGATTTGGTTCCAAAAATGTTCCCCCAAAAGTTCCTATGTTAAAGGTTTTCTCCCCATGACAGCAGGATTTAGAGGTGGGATCCTTGGGAGATGATGCGATAATGAGACCTTTTCTTTCTAAAATTATATAAAATAATTTATTTAAAATTCATTAGTACATATTTTTGACATAATAAGTACATAATTGTGGGTAGTTGATATATATATGTATATATATATATATATAGAAAGAGAGAGAGAGAGAGAGATGTATATATCTATCTATATATATCTTAATTCTTCTAGCCTTTTTCTTTTTCTATCAGAATCTGATGTACCCATGAAGCATTTATCATTTTGTTTTTTGCATTCAAGAAGAGTCCCTACCTTCAACCTCAAAATTTGTAGTAAAATGCATTAATTCTTTGAAAAGTATGGTACCCTGAACTAGAATAAATTCCCACAATTTGAATTTGTTCAACACTTTGTTTCCTGGTGATATTTAACTTGTTATTCTATCCCCTGTATTTCCTATATGCTGGAGTTAGGTTTATCAGAAATAAAATCAGACCTATTAGAAAAGACTCAGTATTTATTGTCATACATAAAATACAGATCACAATTTAGAAGTCTTCAAACTGAATTGAAAAAGGATTGCCTTAGAGAAATTATACAGCTTATAAAGCACACAGAAGTAAATATTTAGGCCTCAGGATTGGCTAAATGTTCCTTTTTAAAGAACATTAAACTGATTTGTCTACAGTTTAGTTTCACTGACTCATGCTGACAGGGACATAAAGCTTATACTTCACATTTCACTTATGATTAGAATTAGCATTTGAGGAAATGAGGGTGTCTTTTTTGATTATGTGACTATGAACAGTTGACCTCAGGGTTTATCTAATCTGTGGTCTTTATTTTTATTTAAAGGAATAAAGCTTTGCTTAGATTCAGGTTAAACAGCTTACGTTTATCACATCAGCAGGTGCAGGGTATAGTCGTGTTGGTCCACCACTTTTCACTTGTGGGTGGAGTTTGATCAGTAGGTTCAAGGGGTGACAGGTATGTCCCTGTATTGTAAAGGCCACCAGAGACTAATTGATAGGAAGATGCATGGATGCAAAGCAAAATTGCATTCCCTGCATGAAGGCATCCCCAGATATGAATTGTTATTGGTGTCATTTCCATTGATGATCACTCCCTGAATCAATTTTTCTGAGTTGCAAAATGGAAAACTTTTAATTCTGTCATTCCTTCAGGATTTTTTTAACTGTTTCCTGTGTTAAACAAACAACTTTCTGTCATCAACTGAACTTACTTCATTTCCCTGAACTACTGTTTCTACATTCACACAATTCTTGTCCTTTACCAACTAATTTTAAGAGTGATGTATTAATTAAACTGTCATCTTAATTGATCACAAGTTCTTATTTCATTTTGTTGAATTTCTTGTTCTCTCTCTTAATATCATATGGACTTAGGTCTATATACACACATAGTGGTGGTTCATGAACTTAATTTGTTCTACAGTTTTGGAAAAGATGGTCATATTTGTTTTTATGGGGAAGATGACTATCATGTTTGTCAACTGATGCAGAGTTTGCAAGCAAAGTCAAAAATTTTTGCCAAATGCTTCTGTTTGCAAGCCAAATTGTTTATAAACAAAAGCATTCATGAACCAAGATATAGATATCTTAACATAAAATATATATATATCTGCATAGTGTCTTAATACATTATAGTTATTTTTGCGATGCTGATATCATTTGGAATTGTATAGGGGTCCTTTGGAGTTGACTCCCAAATTCTTTTGACATGGCTCTGACAGTCTCAGAAATTTCCTTATTTTTGACACAAGATGCCCCAGTCTCACTTTGCATATTTTTCGATCCAGACCATGAATCAGCTATTTCTCTAGTACACCCTGGCTAAATATAGGGACTAGAGGACACATTCTCCTTGGGAAGAGGTAACAGTACATTTAGACCTTTGATAAACAGAACTAACAAAATATATTTTTAAGGATAAAATGTAAACAAAGCTTTATAAATAGGGAGGGGAACAGGGATTGAAGGGAGGAGAAGGGACTGGGAAAAAAAGAGGAATCAAAATATATCATGTATGGGTACAAATTCCCTATAATGAATATGATCATTTTGTATATATCTAATATGTATCAATAAACTTAATTTAAAAAAAAGAAAACCAGAAAAAAAGTCATAAGTAAGAAGCAAAATAAAAGCTAGATAGTAAGAAGTAGGGAGATCTTGCTCAAAGGGGAAGAGGATCAAGAGATGCAGAGAGGAGAGGGAACAGGGGTAAAAAAAAGACTTAAGATGTGTTTTATACACATACCAACTCCACGCAAGAAAAGTACATTAGTACTGCAAACATGTACTGATTAAAAAATTTTTTTAAATAAAAGTGAAAATGCTTCATAATTTAAACATATAGACTTTTAACAAGCAGCTTTTACTCTATGCCCAAATCTCATTAAAAACAAATAAACAAAAAAACCAAAGCAAAACAAAAAACTAGAAATCTTGGTTCCTAATAGTATCATTTACTTACTGTTTTAGCAATTAACTGGATCAGTATCAATATTAATTGGACTACTGAATGAAGCTTAAGAATTCTCTGCAGTGATTGTCCTTAAACTCTACCCCAGTAATGAGGTAAAGCCTGAACACTACATTTTAGGCACTGAAATCTTTCCTCTGTGTGGCCTATTGCTGTCACGGTGTGTAGGTGGGATCATTTCATCTCATTCCACTTATGTTAAAGCCTTGAGTTTGCTGAGAAGTGAATTGGAAAACGTGGTTGGTAATTTACCTGTAAAGTCTTTTTCTTTGCTGTGTATATTTAATAATTTGGCATGATGGAGTTTATATGGGGGAACTTGAATGTCACAACTTATGGTAACTGCTAGGATCACCTGAGGGTGCTGAAGCCTGTGGTAACCTGTTGTCTGCTACCTCTGCAGGTGGCAGACTATTCCAGGGACTGAGTGGGAGGACGGTGGCTGGGTGTTGGCTTTGGAAGTAGGGAATGGTGTTTGAGAGGCTGACCCGAAGAGCCAGATTGACTCAGGTTTGACCCTGTGTCCTGTCAAGTACTGTCCATGTGACCCTGGACAAATTATCTTGGACCCTCAGTTTTCTCATCTT
The DNA here is from genome assembly GCA_004027455.1 of Hydrochoerus hydrochaeris. Classification (NCBI taxonomy): domain Eukaryota; kingdom Metazoa; phylum Chordata; class Mammalia; order Rodentia; family Hydrochaeridae; genus Hydrochoerus; species Hydrochoerus hydrochaeris. The sequence continues at coordinate 70,283 of PVLA01008449.1, read as the reverse complement.
TAATGCAGTAACAGGAATCGCATCACAGACCTCCCCCCCAACCCAGTTAAATGAAACAATTGCTTATTGTATTATCAAATAACTGGACCAGTACTGACATTAACAGACTACTGAAGTTAAACAGTCCTCTCTGGTGATTGTTTGTATTGAAACTATATCCCAGTACTACAGTGCATTTGCACCTTTCAGTGTAGCAAACAAGCACGCATTTTTCCATTCACTGGTGTTTCTTATCAAAAAATGTTTTATAATAAACATGCTTTTCTTGATACTAGCAAATAAACAAGCATCAAATTCTGGTAAGCTAGTGCTGAAGCTGAGATGAGAGGATGAATTCACTGACTTTAGAATCACACGTGGCTTTGTGAATTGATCACTATTCTTGTGAATGTTCCTGTCTATAATTATGTAGCTTTAATGCCATCTAGTGGAAAAAAGTAGAGCTTATTTCTTCACGTAGCCTCATGTAATAAAGAAACATCTCATATTTATAGTATGTAATCAAAAGCATAAGTTCCATTCTTTTCTTGTGAGATATTTTCAGAATCCTTAGTCATAAATAAAATATTTTTTGAGCAAAATTTATGTTAAGGATGTAATCTTTCTTTTTTTAGAACTCAGTTATTAACAAGTGAAAAATTTCCTACAAAGGTAGTAGGTTTATTAGAAAGTCTTCTTTTATGTTTTTATGTTAATGTTAAAAATGTGATGCCAGAGAGAGTTTCAAGACGGCGGATCAATAAGCAGCAAGATACTCAGCCTCTCTGAGAGAGACAACTCACGCCGGAATAAAATGCCATGGAGAGGTCCAGACAGGAGATGGATTCTCTCCACCCAGGAAAAAACAAAAGGCAAAAGAACTGGTCAAACACACAATCCTGGGGCTACAATTGCAGAAGCTGAGATTAGCGGCCACAGCACTCTCCAGCTGCCTGAATTTGCACCGCCACCACGACTGGCCATAGCAGTCCAAACTCTAGACTCACAGAGCCGTGACCCACCAGAACCCAACCCACCAGAGCTGCCGCCTGCCGGACCCATGACCTGCCAGAGCCGCCACTGGTCGGAGCTGCCCAAACTCGTGACTCGCACAGCTGACACCCACCAGAGCCGTGACCAGCCAGAGTGGCCCGAACTCACAACTCACACAGCTGCGGCCCCTGGAGCACACAAAATCACACCGCTGTGACTGGCCGGTTGTGCTGAAGATGCAGGTAGACGAGCCCAACAGAGAACGGAGCCTGTGAGGGACCTCCATTAATCTGCAGTGAGTGCTGGGAATAAGACACCCCCACACGGGAAGGGCGCGACCAAATGGATGACATGCTGGAATCGGGCAGGAGGAACCTGAACTAGGAATGACAGTGACTTCAGCTGGTTGCTCCCTTCCCAGAGCAGATTGGTGAGATCTGCTTGGCCTGGATCGTGGCCCTGGCTGGGACCCAATAAGCCATCCCAAACCAATTCCTGATGAGTAGCACACACTAACCCGGGGAAGGCCCCGGAAGGTTGACTGGTCCGGTGGGGAGGGACCAGCATATGCAGCCCCTGCTTACACCTCAATGACCAAAAGCAAACAGGAGAGGGCAGAAATCCCTCCCAGCTTGCTTCAGAAGAACTATAACCAACAAGGAAAGGGGCTGGGACCTCCACTCTACACCTGTATGGAAGAAACCAGAAACATGACAAGAGAAAGAAACAAAAAAAGTCCCCAGCCCAAAACACTGAGAACATTAATCGAGGAGAGGGAAAAACAAAAGAGACTGAGGGCAGCAAACATGCAACATCAGACATGGCTTCAATGGACATTAAGAGATATCATTGGGACCTTGTAGACAGGCTCAAAACTGAAATATTAAATCAGCTAAAGCAAGATATAAGTACATTAATAAAAGAAATGCTAAGCACCTCTCAAGAAGACCCAGATGGAAGAAGGGAGGAACACACAAAAAGGAGAGAAACATTCGATAAAGAAAATAAAGAAAATCTAAAATACATGAAGCAGATTCAAAGAGATTACCAGGAAATTAAAAACTCCATTGAAAGCTGGCAAAAATGCCCAAAAGAAACTAAGGATAGACTATCAAAACTTGAATACAAGTTTTCAGGGTGTGATAATGAAAGGAAAGATCTCTTAAAAATAACAAGGAAACAGGCAGTAACAATACAAAGGCTAGAAGATGACAAGAGAATCTATAATTTAAGAATAAGAAACGTGAGTGAAGAAGCAGGAATAAAAACAGGCAAAGGCTGTTCACGGAAATAATTAAGGAAAACTTCCCAAGCATGGGAAAAGAAAATGATATTCAGATATATGAGACATACAGAACTCCAGCCACCTACAACCAAAACAGAGCTACACCCAGACATATAATAATAAAGATACCAGAAATTCAATATAAAAACAGAATATTAAAAACTGTCAGAGAAAAGAAACAGATCATCTATAAAGGTAAGCCCATCAAAATCACGGCAGACTTCCGGACACAGACCATCAAGTCAAGAAGAGCTTGGAGTGAAGTATTCCAAGCCCTGAAAGAAAATAACCTCCAGCCCAGATTGATGTATCCTGCAAAGCTGTCACTAGAAATTAATGGAGAAACAAGATGCTTCCATGACAAAGAGGAACTGGGGGAATTTGTGACCACCGATCCAACCCTACAGAGAACACTGAAGGACATTCTAGAGAGAGAGAAAAAAAATACCAGGATTTCAGGAACAGAGGCAGAAAGGCCTCAGTGAAGGGGCCAGGGGGTAGAATGAAGAAGAAAAGTAGACAAACAATGGCAGGAAAATAGCATAGCAGAAATGAGGCAGAGAAGCTTGGCTATAATCTCTAGCATAGATGGCCTTGATCCATAAAAAAAGAAAAAAAGACAGGCAGAGTAGATCAGGAGGTAGGGTCCATTGAGATGCTCTGTATAGGAAATATAATCAACCTGAGAGAGAGAGTTTATGGACTGAAAACATGAGAAAATAATGCTCTATGTGACTCAGAGCAAGAGAGAAATAGGGGCAACTCAACCACCACCTGCAGATAGGATGGAAAGACAGTATACTTATGTGCAGTAGAGAACTACTCAGCTATAACGAAGGAAAATCTTAAAGCTTGTGTAGGTAAAGGAACTTGAGATCAAGTTCAGTCGTGAGAAGGTTCAGAACCACTTAGGTAAATAGCAGGTTGCCCCCCAATCTAAAACCTGAGGGAGTTGGTGGGACCCAAAATGCACAGCACCCTGTGGGAGTGAAAGGGGAGGAATAACCTAAAAAAAAGAAGGCAGAGGATATTGTTAATAGTGTACCAGCATATAAAACCCACATTACTCACACCACTCTCCTTAGATGGATTATATTGTTTCAGTTTGTCTACTTGTACTAGATTTGAGGACACAGACAATTACCCCAAAAATAGCAGGATATAGTAATCATCCTTAATTTCCTATTAACTTAATCTGAAGCTCTGTATAACTTATACTGTTTTACCATGACTGATCTTAATTGAATCTGGTTTGTTAGATTGCTGTTTTGTATTGACAGATTTTATTCAAAGATGTTATGGTTACTAGTATCAAATCTGAGTGTATAGGCAACTACAAATGAAGATGACAAGATTCACTAGGATACCCACTCTGGTTTGATTATTACCTGCCTTTGAAGTTTTACATTGTCTACAATGTTTTGTTTTTACTAATATTGTTATGTACTGCTATATTCAATTATACTGCTATATTCAATTATGCCAGATGATATAGAGAATTCTATTGAAGATAATAAGAGACAATGCAGTAATCATTGTAGATCACCTTGTATTGTGGTTTTATATGACTTTTTGGTTTCATGTTCTTATAAGAATGTGCTTTGTTTTGTCTTGGTATGTTTTGTTTTTCCCTCTAATACAGAAAGGATAGAAATACATGTAAAGACTCATGTATGCGTAACTATTTACAGTCTCACTGTTTGAATGTCTACTTTGTATGATTTAATTTTGTAACTTGAGCAACTATTTCTAAGAGGACAATATGTAATTTAACAACTCGTGATTTCTTATTGTTTATCTTTTTTTAAAATTCTGTATCATTTCTACCCTTTTCCTGTTTTTTTTTTCTCTTTAAATAAAAAAATGTGATGCCAAATTTCACACTTCATATATTGGATATTTTGAAAAACTCTAGTAAACATACATGATTTTATAAAATAATATTCAAGAAAAGACCTGTTGTAGTAAAATGCCTTGCATTTGCCCTTGATTTTTTAAAGGAGTAACATATTTGGAACAAACCTAAACTCATCCAGTTTATGGTGGCAGCAAAGAGCACATGGGAATTAGTGAACCACAGTTCTGATCTTTCTTTCTCACACTTGATGACTGTGGGTGGGCAGAGCTCCATTGAGCTTCTAGGGTCTTAATCAGATTGGATAAAAAGAGTCTCACATTCCATACTGTAGCAACCTTCAATTCCTGGATTCTGGTTTGTAAAGGTGAGATCTGCTCTTTACAACTCACCCCTTGCAAAAAATTATACAGGCATAATCAATATTGTGAATATTTAAATATAAAATCTATTATAGTAAAAGACACATAGCTGTTAATCTTCTTCAAAATACACTTCCTTGCTCCAAAGCACTCCACATCTTTGCCACCTTCTGAAACAGTGCTGGCAGTCTTTTCTTGAGCGTTGTTACAAAGTGTGATAAATACAGTAAGTGTTGATGCTAAGTGCCATCCAATGGAAAGGTGAACATCACAAAACACTGCAGAGTGTCTTCATCCACCTTATTCACTGGATCTGGCACTGTATGATTTCTGTCTGTTCTCCAAAGTCAAAATGACCAAGAAAGATAAATGTATTGAACTGATTAAGGACACTGAGGCAGCCTCGATAGTGTACAATAGTTTTCGATCATAAGCCTTAAGTCCTGTTTCCTCCTCGGAATGTTCATGGGAACAGACTGTCACTATTAGGAGGCTCAGGCTTGCTGGGGTATCCCACCCTTTTCTTGCTGATGCCTAGAAGTAACTCTTGCTGCATCGTATACTTACTAGACTTCAGGAAAATTTTTTTATTTTTCATCATTTTTTTGTTGTTGTTTAAGCTTGACAGGTGCCTCTTGAGCCTGCCCCTTCCCTTTGGGTTTGGTGTGGAACTGGGTCAGTAAATGCAGTAGTGTCAAAGGGCAGGGCTCCTGGCTTCTCCTTGCTGGAGGTGTAGGAGATAGCATGTGCACCATATGGCAGACACCATTTCATCAGAGTGAGAATTTCATTTGTTTAGGCACCATAAAGCAAAAATATGACTCCCCTTTCTGAAACTTGCTGCCCCTCCAGGAATAAGGAAGGCTTTCCTGGTCTTCCAGATTTTGCTGATGCTTCAGTTGTCTGTAATTGTTTCCTTAGCCTGGAATGCAGATGAGCTAAGAATGCTGGTGGCAGGAATCCAAAGACACAAGAGACTTGAGATGTTTCCCAGGTAGCAGTGAAATTGATGTGTAAGAGCGTGGACTCTGGGTAAGTACATGGTCCGGCAAGTGAATTAATTTCCCTGTTGTGTGCCTTTGCCTAAGTTCCCAGTTACTACCCTTATCATCCCCATGCATCACATGATACTTGCTTATTTTAAGAAGTGGGGAAGCCTGAAGTTGAGGAGGAACTCAGAGGGTACCAACACCCAGCCCAGTCTCGGCAGCCTTGGAAGAGCCACTAGGATGGGGGAGTTTTCTGGAATATGGAACCAAAGAAGGGGAGACAGACATAAGCCAGAGACCCTAGGACAAGTGTTAGTACCTGCTTTCTAGGGCTACAGGAAGATTAAGTGAGGTAACATATTTTTATATCATACCGGAATATTGCTTGACATCTGGTTAGAGCTTAATACATTGGTGTTCAAGGGTAATTGTTATGTATATTAAATAATGATACATCATTGTATTAATTATATATATTTTCTATCAGTTGAAATTATGTAATTATTCCATACTATGACATTATATATTACTTATTACATACTATATTAGCTAATAATAGTTTATACTGGAATACAATATTAAATATTACATAGAACAATACTGATATCCATCTGTATCTGTTTCTTTTCCTGGGATTCCTGCATGAAGGAAATGACATATCCATTCTCAGATGATTTACTTACAATTTAGGTCTTAGCTTTTACCATTTCATCTCAGTTAAATCAGTCTGGTTCCTCCTTTTTAAAATTTTATTTTATGTCACTGGGCATGGTGGTTCACTAATCCCAGCACTCGGGAGGCTGAGGCAGAGGATTGTTGAGAGTTCAAGACCAGCCTGGGCTACAAAGTGAGCTCAAGTTCGCCTTGAACTGCACAGCAAGACTCTGTCTCAAAAAGGCAAAATAAATAAATAAAATTTTATTTTCAAACAAACAAAAGACTAAAAATGTTATAGAGTTTCAAATCAGTATAAGATGAGATTAACAATGGTTACTATATTGAGTATTGTTATCTTCAAAGTAGTTGCTCAGATTACAAGATACAGATATAAAGAAATGATCAAACAATGAAAGCACAAAATGTTCTTTTTGATGAACAGAGATTAGCAGTATAATTATCTATCTATAATTATATATATAATCTTTTCTTTTCTCTTTTCTCTCATCTCAATTGTTCTTTCCCTTTGAGCAGTTTCTTCCCCTTTCACTTTCACAATTTGTTTCTCCTTTGGTTGGACTTTCCAGAATTGGAGGAATTTTCACAGTTTACCCCTGGAATGTAAATTCTCATGTCAGTTTTGAAAACTTAGAATTTCTGTGACTTCCTCAATTTTGCATATAAAATGTAGAAATACTGCTGGGACAGATAGGTGCCCTAAGGTCAAGATCACTGACCTCCATGGATTTCGTCTGAAGATCCTGTCACACATCAGCTCAAGCATTATCTGGGATGAACTGAAGTAACTGTGCCCACAAGAATCCTGGGGTGAGGCTGCACACCACGCCAAGCACAGCTTTCTTTCCTGCCAGTGACTTAGCCTCTGCTGTGTCTCCATCAGATTCCTGCAGTGGCTGAAGAGAAAGACATCACTTTCTGTAGCAGTTTAGAAATCTCCCTTTGTCATTAATATTCCTTAGATTGCTATTAACAAGAATGGCAGCTCTGCAGACAAAAAGTCTGATGTCTAACATCTGTTTAGTTTAGTTGTACATCTGTGAAGAACTGCACTAAGAAAATGAAATTAATCTAATACATGTGATAATTACCTGTGTGTGTCCATCATACAGCAAAGCAAGTAGGGCATTGGATTCAAGGTCGACTAATTCACCCCGAGGCACAGCAAGGGCTGTGGTTCCCACTCACCCTTTCTAGGACGCATGGAGCAGGGCTGTATGCCACATGTCCTTCCTCCATGCAGTGCAGCTTCTTCTGCTTCTGATCTCAGACGTTCAGAAGGATGCACTCTGCCTAGGGAGGTGGGGGAGAGCTTGCAAGTCCTCTCTGTCACCTACCATCTGTGTGCCTTCGAGCATGTCTCTCAAACAATCTCAACCTTAGGCTTTCTATACCTGTAAAGCATGTTTTTCTCATACCATATTTTCATGAAGAAGGCATGGTGGCACATGTCTGTCATTCCAGCACTCAGCAGGCTGAGGTGATTGGGCTGTTGTGAGTTCCAGACCAGCCTGGGCTACAAAGTGAGCTAAAGATCAGCCTGGACTGCATAGTGAGTCTCAAAAAGACAAAAACCAAAGCAAAACAAAAATACTTTGTAATGCACTCTACAAGGTTATGAGTTTCTTTTCCTCCACTTTGCTGAGACATCTGTGCACTTTTAAAAAACTAATTGATGTTCAGTTAAGCTTTTTGCTAAAGCTGGAAAAATTTAAACTCTTAATTTTCTTATCACTTAGTTTTCAAAGTACCCTTAGAACTAACCTTTCCCAATGCTCTTGCTTTGTCCTTAGATACCAACATGGTTACAGTGCTCAGGGTTGAATACATCTTGAAAATAACAAGCACTAAATACTGTACTAGATATTGTCTGAAACACTCACTTCTGCGTCAGTCCTTCCAGGCTTTTCTATGTTCTCTTCTGCTGGGTTGAAAACCTTCAGCAGCAGTGGGGAATGCACTAACTGCTTGTGCTAATTGGAGACTCTCATACCAGGTGGGAGAAGGTAAGAGCCCTTCTATTTCAGGAGCAGCCTCAGGGTCAGATTCTGAAGGGCAGCGGCAGAGGGGAAATGGACCTGCAGGCTCCAGCATGGAGTTCTTCCTGTGGAGGAGGCAGCCAGCAGAAGGTGACTCTGGAGCCCTGCCCAGGAGTGTTGGGACTGCAGGCTGCACCTCCTTCCTGTGAGTGCTGGCTCCAGCAGAGGTGCGGCGACTTTCTGCAACTCCTGGTGTTATTATTATGCTACGACTTTTTTGCTCCTCTGGCTCTTCTTACACTTTTGTAACTTAATTTCTGTGTCTTAAAGTCTTCTGTTTGTAATGTCAGGTACAGTTTCTGTTTTCCTAATTAGATTATGACTGATAATCTGAGAGTCCATAAAGTACAGGTGTCGGGTTACTTTGTTGGTGTCATTATATTTATAACAGTACAATTCTGAATCAGTGCTAGTAGCAAAAAAAGCAAAATTTCTCCTCTGTATGACACTTCAAATACACAAAACACCCTTTCAGATGGTTCTCTGAGCTAAATTTTCCAGTAGTCCCTGAAGTAGAATAGGTAGTTGTTAAGTCTGTGTGTGGTGAGGTACACTTGCAATCGTAGCACTTGGGAGGCAGAGGCAAAATCAGTAGATGTTATTATCACTTTTACATAAGAAATGAAGCAGAAAGTAGGGTGGCTGAGTCAGTCTCTGAACTTCAGCTTCACACCACCAGTCATTTGTCAGACTGATGTGAACTACACCTGATTATGCATTTGAGATAGTTCCCCTCAGGCTTATTTGTGGTCATCATTTAACACATTTTCACCTGCCTGAGTGTCTGGCACAAGGTTTGGATAGTTCTTATATTTTTTTGACCATACACTACAGTTCTCATGTATGGCCTTAGGTTAATTCTCAGACAAAAGGAGTTTACCCAGTACCTAGTAAGTGCCAATATATCTGTGTTTAATCCTGGGAAGCATAATGCTGTCTAGAAGCTAGCAAGTCTGAGGCAAGGGCCTAACTTCATTGCAGCTCAGAAAAGCAAGGTGTTGATGGAAGGGTGCCACACTGGTTCACGGTGAAAATGTGATATCGTGAGGCTGGAGAGGGCAGAAAGGAAGTCACAGGAAGAGAGAACGGGAGGAGCAAGGAATAGAGACAGAAAAGTCTGAGACAAGTTCAGAGACACTGGGTTTATTACAATAATAGCTGTATGTGATATGTTCTCCTGTAAGCTAGGAATTATATAACTCACCCAAGTTACACTATCTAAGAATGTATTCGTGTTTTTATTTTCTCTAGCAGTGCTAAGTTCTAGTCATTATTTCTGTATTGTAAATCATATTGTTCCTTCAGCGCTAAGGTTTGAACATGTTCTCCAAAAGTGCATGTGCAGGATCATTGCTTCACAATTGAACAGTGGTGAAAGGTGGCGGGCTTTAAGAGCTGGTTAGACCACTAAGAGGAACTAATACTTTTCTCACGGGTGTGGGCTTATTTTCGCTGGAGTAGATTGTTATATTGTTATATTATTTTTTTTCCCCTCTTCCACTTCTGCACTTGCCTCACTGACTTCTATCATGTTAAGAACCAGCACAAGGCCCTCATCAAATGCAGCCACTCAATCTTGGACCTCCCTTTAAGCTTCTAGAATTACTAGTGATATATACTTCTTTCCTTTATAAATTACCCAATTTCAAGTATCTTGCTATTGGAACAAAAAAAAGAGACTAAAACATATTTTTAAAGTCCTTAAATCAAAATGTATAGTTTGGTAAATTTCCATGAATTGAATTCATCTACCCAGCCAATACTCAGACTGTGCTTCTACATTATGGAAGACCAGAAGGACCACCTGCCCTTTCCAGTCAAAATGGGCCTTCTTGAAAAGTGACCACTGTGCTGATTTTTAACAAAGAGGCAGTGTGTTTGGTTTTGAATTTTATGTCAGTGCAGTCATTAGTATGATCTATTCTGCATCTAGATTTTTCATCAATCCTTTGTAAAGTTTTCTATATTGTAGCAATTACCTATAGTTCTGTTTTTTTATTATTTTTTGTTGTAGTAAATAGTCCATTGTGTGACTGTATTATAATTCATTTATCCATCTCTTCTGTTGATGACATTTGTGTTGACTATCCAATGTTTTGACTATCAGCTACAGTGCTGCTATGAACATCTCGCATACAAAGCTTTTTGGTGAAACTGGTTGTGAATTTCTCAGAGTGGAATTGCCTAGTTATAGGGTATGTTCATGTGCAGATTTAATAGCTGTTGATAGTTTTCCAAAATAGTTGTTCAACTTAAATATAAACAACATGTGAGAGGTCTAGCTGCTCTGGTCTTCAGCCAATCTTCACGTTGTCTGATTTTTATTTTAGTGACTCAATGTGCTTTGTGTGGGTGGTCAGTGGTGGGAGAACTTCAGGATTTGTAGTTGTTAAGGTCCTTAAATAAAAGATCTGGCCCTCAACCCAAGTAGATTAGCAATGTGCCTTGTTTGCTATATCATGTCACTGATTTTTAAAATCTCTGACCACTTTCATCACCAAGAGCCTAAATTTTTAAAACTAATGCTCTGTGTAGCCTAACACAGATGTGTACTCTACTAATACCCACAATCCAGTTTCAGGGGTAAAATTTTTCCACAGAAATAAAGGCTGGCTACATTACAGGAACTTTAGCATACATGAAATGTAAGACTGGAGTATTTAACAGCTGGAATCTTTGCAACAAGATTTACTGTTGCTGTCTTTTGCCACAAAAAAGACAACCTGTAAGCACAGCTTACACACACTGCACTATACTATGTGTAGTGGGGTGATCCAGAGAGGGAGTAATAGGGGTAGAGTTTGATTCTGGAATTATCCAGCCTTGAATGTTTCTCTTCCATGACTTACCACTAACCAAATTACTTAATCTTGCTATACTTTAACTTCCTTCTGGGTTACATTGGGAATAATGCAGTGATGGCCACGTAGCAAAATAGACATCATATGAGATCTCATATAGAAGCATTTAGCTCAAGAACTGCCTCTCAGTAAGTTCTTATTTCTTAGCACTAACATTTTTCTTTTGATAGTTATTATATTTTGATATCTATTTTCAAATTGCTATAATAAACTTACCAATGCTAATTTTCAATTCTACAGTTAATGTTTCTTCATCACTAAAGCAATATGGGGGTGTTAGCTTTCTGTCACTGAAACAAAATATAATAAGATGGAAATGTTTATCTGAGCTCACAGTTTCAGAGGGTTCAGTCTATGGTCAGCTGGCCCATTATTTCCATGCCTGAAGTAAAGCAGGACATCATGGTGGAGAGGGTGTCACAGTTGAGAATTAGAAAGAAAAAAAGCATGTTCATGCACATGTTGGTTTCCTTGTCTTTCCCTTTTATTATACCTGGACCTGTATTACTTACTTTCCTGTCCCTGGAACAAAATATCTGACACCTGCACCTCAAAGGAGGACATGTTTATTTTGGTCCACAGTTATATTTATTTCAGTCCACAGACACCTGGCTCCAAGGCAGAAACAGCACAGTGAAAGAGTATGATTGAGGAAAGCTGCTTAACCTACAGCATCCAGGAAGAAGGGAGAGAGGGAGGGGGGATGGAAGAGGAGAGGACAGATTGGGCCCAGGGACAAAAATACAGCCTTTTCAAGTTCCAGTCAGGTGCACATTCAGCGCCCCCATGATCCAGTCACTTTTCAAAAGCCTCATCTCTGAAATTAGAGTTTGGGGGGTACTTTAGATCTAAACCATAATATTCTATCCCCGGCCCCTGAAAGGTTTATATTTATTGCACTATGTGAAATGAATTTAGTTCATCTCTAAGAGTCATTGAAGTTTTAACAGCTCTAGCATTGCTGAAAATTCCAAGTGCAAAATCTCTGCTGACCCTCAAGGCAAATTCTTAGCTGTGAGTCCCTGTAACAACAATAGGCAGAAAAACAAAACAAGCTATGTAATCTCCAAGTATAGTGACATAGAATAGGAAGGAATTGGACCAAAATAATTGAATACCAGCAGAATGAAGATAAGTCCTATAGCTCCAAGTCTAGCGCCTGGGGCAGGTTGTGGTGAGATGCAAACTCCAAAGTGCTTTTGGCCTGCTCTGCCTCTATGGCCTTGTACACTGCAGCCCATACAGCCTGTCTACTGGACTGGTTTTTCTCACTCTTATTCTCTCACTCATTCCTGGCACCTCTACCATCTTGGGGCCTCCACTGTACTGTAGGTCTCAATCTCACAACCTCAGCCTCACACATCACTCTTTTGAGGGCTCCTTGCAGAGACTGTGAATCAACTCCTTCCTCCAATATAGTTTCTTAATTTTTATTTAGTTAATTCTCAGTGGTATTGTAGATATTTTACATGAATGAATATAATTCACTGCTGGCCAGAATGATGTGATTACTTTTTCTTTCAAACTTTTATTTTTTCAAAGCTTACTAGGTGCTTAAATTTTAAAATTTCCTTCATTCCTCATGACAGCTAGTTAAGTCTTTCCCTACCTGGATTGCTTTTTAAAAGATTTATCAAAACTGTTCTTTACATGGTCTAACATGCCAGATAAGCACTTAGCTAGTTCTGTGTGACTGTATATAAGAAACAGTCTGCCCAGAGTCCTCTCAATTACTTTCTCTAAGCTAATCTAGGTGTTCTCCAGGCCTGCGGAGTTTTCCTTGCTATCACCCTGGCAATTTCTTCTTTTCTCTCTCTCTCTCCCTCTCTCTCTCTCTCTCTCTCTCTCTCTCTCTCTCTCTCTCTGTGTCTCTCTTTCTCCCATTTGTACCTGTGATCAAACTCATGACCTTACACTGACCTAAATCCCTGACCCTCTCTTGCTTTCTTGAATCTCTTTTCTTTCAAGTCTTCTATTTTTCTCTTTTTGGAATTATTCACTTTAAGTCAGAACACTTTTTTTTTGCATCCTGAAAAAGGCTGGATATGAAGTGTATGATTTTGAGACTTTCAAAACCTGAAAAATTTGCCTTGATTTTGATTAGCAGTACATCTGCATATGGAATTTATAGGTAGAAAATTATTTATTTATTTATTTTAAGAGAGAAAGAAAAGAAAATTTTAAAAAGACAAAATAGAAAAAAACAAGGAGAAAAGTAGAATACAGAGTTCAAAAAAAGAAATCAACATCATAAAATCACTAGTTGATACATTACATATTGTTAACTTAACAATAGTTGTTAAAGTTACAAAGTCAAAGCATAAAAAGTGGCTAGACACTCAAACATTGATAGTACAAACTCCTGTTCAATGATCTAACAAAAGGTCAGTAATATTATCATCTATTTATACACTATACATACTGTTATATCCTTTAGAGCACTTCTTTTCCCTTTCACTTTTACAATAGTTATTATATCTATTATACTTTTATATCTATTATACTTTTTGGATACCATTATTCTGTCCATTCTTATTATTTTTTACACTAGAGAGACAATGTGATATTTACTAATGCGAGTCTTTTTTATTTCACTAATGAAGATATTCTCAGGTTGCCTCCATTTACCAATAAAGACCTCAAGATCATCCTTTTTATAGCTGGGTAGTATTCCATTGTATAAAAATACCACATTTTTTCATCCACTCTGCATTTGATGGGCATTTTGGTTGTTCCTAAGATTTAGCTATCACAAATTGTGCTGTTATGAACATGGGTGCAACATATATCACTGTGACATGACCTTTTGAATTTTTCTGGGAAAATACCTAAGAGGGGAATAGCTGGGTTGAATGGAACTTTCAATCCTAGTTTTTTGAGGAATCTCCATTACTGACATCCACAGTGGTTGCACCAGTCGGCACTTCCACCAACAGTGGAGAAGTGTTCCTTTTTCCCTGCAGCCTCACCAACATTTGTTATCAGTTGTTTTCTTGATGGCAGCCATTCTTTCTGGGATGAGATGAAATCTCAGTGTTGTTTGAATTTGCATTTCTCGAATGACTAGTGATGGTGAACGTTTCTTCATGTATTTATTTCACATTTGTATATCTTCATCTGAGAACTGTGTTTTCATCTAAGATGCCCATTGTTGGAGAGGGTCTTTGAATTTGGGGGGCTTGGTGTTTTTCAGTTCTTTCTATGTTCTGGATATAAGTCCTTTATCTGAGGGGTTGTTGGCTAAGATTCTTTCCCATTTTGTGGGTTTTCTTTTCACTTTGTTGGTGATTTCTTTTGAAGTACAAAAATTTTTTAGTAATATGAGATTCCAGTTGTTGATTCTTTGAAGTATTTCCCATGCAGTTTGCATTTTATTCATGAATTCTTTCCCTACCTCTATGTTTCCAAGATTTTTACCTACTTTATCTTCCAGTAGATTTAGTATTTCTGCATTAAGATTTAGATCCTTGATCCATTTTGATTTTAGTTTAGTGTATGGAAATAGGCATGGGTCTATTTTTAGTCTTCAGCATGTGGAAAGTCAATTTTTCCAACACCATGTATTAAAGAGGCTATCCGTCTTCCAGTGAACATGTTTAGCCCCTTTGTCAAACATCAGTGGCTGAGTGTCTTTGTAGTTGTGCTTGCATATTATAACCTGTTCCATTGACCCTCAGGTCTATTTCTTTTCCAGTACCATGCTGATTTTATCACTGTGGCATTGTAGTATAGTTTCCAGTCTGGAATCGAGATGTCTCCTGTCTTGCCTTTGTTGCCCAGAATCACCTCTGCTATGTTAGGTTTCTTCTGTTTCCAAATGAATTTTAGGAATGTTTTCTCTAGATCTGTAAGGTATGTTGATGGTATTTTGATTGGGATGGCATTAAACCTATATAACAGTTTTGGGAGTATGGCCATTTTCACAACATTGGTTCTTCCTAATCGAGAGCAAGGAATATATCTTCCCATTTTCTAATATCCTCTTCAATCTCCTTTTTTAGGGTAGTATAATTTTCAGCATATAGGTCTTCTACATTCTTGGTTAGGTTGATTCCTAGGTATTTCATTTTTTTAGATGCTATTGTAAAAGGCGATATCTCCATAATTTCTCTCTTGGTGAGTTTTTGTTTGTAAAGGAATGCTATTGATTTTTGAGTGTTGACTGTATCCAGCTACACTGCTGAATTTATTTATTTATTTATTTATGTGTGTACATATTTTATCTATATGTATTATGTACATATATACACAAATACATATGTGGTGCACTTGTTTGCTTTACTTTATCAGTTTAAATATGAACAAATCAGTGTTGGACTGCCAGTTCTAGGAGATCCAAATACTCACAATAATACTTGTTAGATAGTCAGATAATATTTGTCTGTTAAGTCACCTTTTCTGCTTATTTAAGTATTAGAAAAGCTATACTTTCTTGTGGAATAAATTAATAAACAATGGCTAAAAGATCTTAGAACAGAAAGTTAAATAATATTTTTAAATGAAGATCAATTTCAATTGTCAATCCAATCTCAAACCCCTCAGCACACACATACTGAATAATTTCCAGTTGACTTTGGATACTGTTGGCTTGGCTCCGGGCACTGCTGGCTTTGTCTCTAAGTCCTGTTATTTCAACTTCATGTTCACTTATCAACTGTTCAATCCTGTCTTGATGTTGTTGCAGTAGTAGTTCTCTTTTGTTCTGTGATTCAGTTTTCAGTGTTTCAAGTTGATCCTCTACTGGAAATATCCTCCCATTCAGATAAGAAATTTCTGTGTCTAATTCTCTTAGGATTTTACTAATAGCTGTGCCCAAGTTTTGGAAGGGCATGGTAGACATGTTGTCTTGTTCATGTATTTTCTTGCCTGAGGCTTCTTCAAAGTCAACTAGGATGGTCCGGATTTCTTGCAGGACTCCTTCGTGACTAAGCATCACCTTTCTGAGCTGCTCTATCTGTGTGCTGCTGACTTTTAGCATGTCCTCCTTCAGGCATTTGGAAGTTTCAAGTTCATGAACTATATTTTGAAGCTGGTTTCTCAAATCCTCCTGAGACTGACTCTCCCTTCGTCTGAGGTCAGCCATGGCGTCTCTCTCCATCTGCATCTCTTGAAGTTTTGTCTGCAAGTTGATGACTGACTGCCTTAGGTAAAACTTTTGTTTCTCTCGCAGTTCATTGCTTTCATTTAGTCTTCTCTGCAAATCTTTGACTCGATGTGAATACTCTTCCAGAACATGTTGAATGTGCTCCTTCCCCGGATAAGCAGTGATTTTTCTAGGAGAATCAAGTTCCATTTCATGTTTAGGGAAAATAGGAATCTGTGTCAAAGTCCCAGTTGAAGCTGTGTTTTCAATTACTGTACCACGAATAGATGGCACAAAAAATGGGCTTGAGGAACCTCCATTGGGTGTGATGCCACTACTTGATAAAGGATCTTCAGTGTTTGACTCACATGGTTTTGATTCCATATTAACTACTTCTAACTCTTCTTAGAGGTCTTAAATTATAAATGCTTCCCAGTGTTGTTTCTGTTGTTCTTGTATGCCAGGCGCCCCCGTGAGGAAGGCAATGTGTTAGGGTGGCAGCTGTCACTGATGTCCTTTCTCAGGCAGAATGTTAGACCGAAGATCTCTAAAGTATTCTCCAACTTGGACATTCCATGTTGTCCGCATCTCGGCGGGCACCGTGGGCAGGGGAAGGACGGCTACCCCACGCCGGAGCCCGCCGCGCCGCACCAACGCTCCGCCACGCGCTGCCTCGCGGCGCTCGCACAGCGCGGGCCAGGGCTACTGCTGAATTTATGATACCTAGGAGTCTTTCAATGGATTTTTGAGGGTCTTCTATGTAGAGTATCATGTCATCTGCAAATATGGATTATTTAACTTCTTCTTTTCCTATTTTTATTCCTTTTATTTCTCCCTCTTGATTGCTCTGGCTAATATTTCCAGAACTATATTGAATAGGAGTGGTGGTAACGGACATCCTTGTCTTGCTCCTGATTTTAGAGTGAGGGCTTTCAGTTTTTGCCCATTTAGTATAATGCTGGCAGTTGGTTTGTCATAGATGGCCTTTATGACATTGAGGTATATACCTTCTATTCTGAGTTTCTGTATGGTTTTTATCATGAACATGTGTTGGATTCCATCAAAAACTTTTTCTGCATCTATTGAGATGATCATGTGATTTTTATTTTTGGCTGTGTTGATGTGGTGTATTACATTTATTGATTTACATATGTTGAACCATCCCTACATTCCTGGAATAAACCCCACTTGGTTGTGGTGTATAATCTTCTTAATTATTTGCTGCTTTCTATTTGCCAATGTTTTATTGAGAATCTTTGCATCAATGTTCATTAGTGAGATTGGTCTATATTCTCCTTTTTGGTTGGATCTTTCCCTGGTTTTGGTATCAGAGTAATACTTGCCTCCAAGAATGATTTAGGGAAGTGGTTAAGGAGTATTGGCATTGAATCTTCTCTAAGCTTTTTATAGAATTCAGCTGTGGATCCATCAAGACCTGGGCTTTTCTTTGTTGGTAAGTTTTTAATTACATTTTCAATTTCAGTAGGCGATATTAGATTATTCAAAATTGCTATATCTTCTTGGTTGAGCTTTGGTAGTTCATATGTTCCTACAAATCTGTTGACTTCCTCTGTGTTTTCCATCCTATGTGAGTAGAGATTTCCAAAGTAGGTGCTCATGATCTTTTGAATTTCCATGGAACCTGTAGTAATTTCCCCCTTTTCAGTCCTTATTGCATGAATTTGAGTTTTTTCTTTGTTTTTCTTAATAAGGTTGGCTAGGGATTTATAAATTTTGTTTATTTTCTCAAAAAACCAGCTTTTTGATCCATTAATTATTTTAGTTAATTAATTAATTTCTTTTAATTTCAATTGCATTGATTTCTGCTCTAATCTTTACAATTTCCTCCCTTCTATGAGGTTTGAGTTTAACTTGCTCTTCTTTTTCTAGAAGTTTGAGATGAAGCATTAGGTTGTTTATTTGTGCTCATTCTGTTTTCTTGATATGATAATTTATTGCTATATATTTCCCTCTTAAGACTGCTTTCATTGCATCCCACAGATTATAGTATGTTGTTTCCACATTTTCATTGAAATGTAGCTATTTCTTTATTTCTTCTTTAGTTTCCTTTATAGCCCACTGGTTGTTCAGAAGGTTGTTATTTAATTTCCATGTATTTATGCAGGTTTTGCAGTTTTTTTGCCAGTAATTTCCAACTTCAGTGTGCTATGATCAGATATGCATGGGATAATTTTGCTCCCTTTGCATTTAGTTAAGAATGCTTTATGGATTAATATATGGTCTATTTTGGAGAATGTCCCATGTGCAGCTGAGAAGAATGTGTATTCTGATGTGGTTGGGTGGAACACTTTGTAAACATCTACTAAGTCCAATTGCTCACAGGTATGATTCAGTTCTCTTATTTCTTTGCTGACTTTTTGTCTAGTTGATATATCTCTTTGTGACAATGGGGGTGTTAAGGTCCCATGTTGTAACTGTGTTCTTGTGTATTTGTTTTTTTCATGTCCATTAGTATCTGTCTTATATAGTTGGGTGCTCCTGTGTTTGGTGCATATATATTTATAATTGTTAGTTCTTCTTCTTGTAGTTTTCCACTAATAAGTATGTAGTGACCTTATTTATGTCTTTTAATCCTTTTAGGTTTGAAGTTCATTTTGTCTGCAAATGGAATAGCTACCCCTGCTTTTTTCTGGGTTCCTGTTGTGTGGAATACTGTTTTCCTTTGACTTTTAATCTATGAGTTTCTTTTTGAGTCAGATGTGTTTCTTGTATACAGCATATTGTGGGATCCTGTTTCTTGATCCATTCTGTCAATCTGTTTCTTTTGATAGGTGAATTGAGCCCATTTACATTTATGGATATCACTGATATGTACTGGCTTGACTTTGCCATGTTGTGTTCCTATTGTTGCTTTCCTGCTTTTCTCCCTTGTTTCATTTCTTGTCCAGCCTGGTGGTTTCTTTCTGTTGTTGTTCTGGAGATTGTCGTCATTTTTATTTCTACCCAGCATGTCTTTCAGCACTCTTTCTAATGTTGGTTTGGTGGACATGAATTTCTTCAGTTGTTCACTGTCATGGAAGTATCTTGTTTCTCCATTAAATTTGAAAGACAGTTTTTCTGGGTATATCAGTCTGGTTTGAAAGTTGTTTTCTTTTAGGGCTTGAAATACTTCACTCCAAGCTCGTCTTAATCTGAAGGTTTGTGCTGAGAAGTCTGCCATGATTCTAATAGACTTTCCTTGATAGGTGAGTTGTCTTTTCTTTAACAGCTTTTAGTATTCTGTTTTTATGCTGCTTGTCTGAGATCTTAATTATTATATGTCTGGGTGTAGATTTATGTTGATTATGACTGTTTGGCATTCTATATGCTTCACTTACTTGTATATCAGATTTTTTTCCCCATATTTGGGAAATTTTCTGCCATTACTTCTGTGAACAGCTTAGTTATGTCCTTTGCACTGTCTCCTGCCTCCTCACTGATGCCTATTAATCTTACATTGTTTCTCCTGGCATCATCTTGAAGCTGCTGGATTGTCATTTCATGCTTTGTCATTTTTGTAAGTTCTACCCTTTCATGATCGCTATCTGTGACCCTCTCCTCAAGGTCTGAAATGCTATCCTCAGCTTCATCTAAAAAGTTTTACCAGCTTTCAATACAAGTTTTTTTTTTCTTGGATATCTCTTTGGATTTGATTCATGGATTCTCCTTGTTTTCTGCATTGTTCATTCAGAGTTTCAATCAATTTCCCATGCTCCTGTATTTTTTTTTTATCTATTTCTTCTCTAGCTATGTTGAACAATTCATTTACTAAGGTTATTATTTCGGTCTTTACATAAGACATTATTTCTAATTTGAGTTCCTCTCTAGCCTCATGGACTTGTTTCTTTACTTCATTTGCTATCTTTTCAGAGATTTCTGGTGTATGACTTTTAAAGTCCTCTATTTCATTGGCACCTGTACTTGCTCCTGATGGACTAGCTGTTTGAAATTGCATTTTGCCTTTTCATTTAGTCATTTTTACTGTTTCGGTAAGTATGTGTTCTTTCTTTTCCAACAGTCACAACTGTCTGTAGTGTGAGTTTTAGGGTCATACTGTGTGGTTGATGTTTGTCAAGTTGCTGGGTATCACAATGAAGAAGATATCCGGTCACCTGAATTCCTCCTACAGGGCCTGTTGGGTAAGTACTATATTCTCTCTGGGCTGGCTATAGTGTTTGTGTCAGCTGAGGCCCTACTGTGTCACTGGGGGTCTCATAAGCTCTTTTAATTTACTCTTAGTTGAGGGGGCATTATTGGCACACTCCTCACCCTGTCTGATGTTCCCTGTGGTGGGGAGGGTATTTTCCACTCTCTTGCCAGGTTCACCAATGAGTTACAGTTGGAGGGAGTTTCACTTCTGCTCCTATTTACTCACTGCAGACCTCTATTTTAGGGGCAAACTCACCACACTGACTGGAGCCTGCTGAGGTCTTCTGTTTGGATGAGGGGTTTCTGAGTATCTCATCCAGCTAGCACAGTAATGCACTGTAGTCCAAGGTCCCGAAGTTCCCAGTGGAAGGGTGGGCCCTGTGGCAGCAGTCCAGGGTAGTTTAGGCCTGGGGCAGGTTTCCACAATGTTCCCGCTGGAAGGGTGGGTCCAGCAGAAGCAATCCCAGGCCAGAAAATTATTTTTACTCAGAATTTTGAAGATATTTTCTTATTGCACTCCAGATTCAAAAATCGCTGAGAAGTCCAATGTTACTTTCAATTCTTGACTCTTTGGTTGTGATATATACATGTTTTTCTCCTTGCAAGCATATGAGATATTCTCTTTGCTTTTATTATTTTAAAGATTTATGATTATTGATCTCTATATTTCATTTGATATTTTGAACATGCAATAGTCTTTTCTTTGCAAAGACTTGCTGCTTTTGAATATGAAAATAATTATATTTATATTGTCATTATTTTTAATCATTTGATACCACTCTTCTCTGCTTGCTCCTTCTACACCTTCTCTTGGACATTTTAGGTGAATAGATATTGAAATTATATTCTCATGAGTGCCAGCCAACCATTCTGCCACTGACCTACATCCCCATCCATTCTTATTTATTATTGCATTTTAAGACAGAGTCTTGCTAAGTTGCCCAGGTGAGCCTCAGGTTTGTGATCTCCCACCTCAGTCTCTCAAGTAGCTGAGGTTACATGTGTGAGCTATCAACCTTGGTGGGTCACTGTATTCTTATTGTTCTGTACTATTCTTCTTCTCTTTCTCTTATTTTTCTACCTTCTGGGAGAAGCACTTGATTTTGTGCTCCAGTTTTCCCATTGATTTTTTTTTCCACCAATTTTCGACATTTAAAAAAACTAGATTACTTTCTTGTATTTTAATTGTTCACTTTATAGCTTTCTGTTATAGCTTCAAGGGTACATAATTCTCTCTTTTTTCAATATATTAACTAATTTATTCTTAGAAATTACTTTCTGTGAACTGTGCTGCCTCTATTTCTTTTGAATTAATTTTAATTTTTTTTTTTTACATTTTAATCATTTCAATTTTTACCTTCCATGGAGGAGTTTGCCATTAAAGTTAAGCCTTGGGTAATGCTCATGGGCTGATGTTTCATATTTAAGAATGAAACAATAAAAAAGTTGTAGGAAGTGTGTGCATCTGCATAGGTGTGTATACAGATGTAAAAAACAAGGCATAGCCTTGTACTTATATTGGATTTATATGGCTTTTTCATTTCATGTTTTTATAGGAATTTGTTTTGTTTTGTCTTGCTATGTTTTGTTTTTCCCTCTAATACAGAAAGGATAAAAATCCATGTAGAGACTCATGCATGTGCAGAACCTATAAACAGTTTATGAGAACTGATTATTTAATGCATGATGAAATGAACAACTACTTAAAGAAAAAGAGACACTAAGGTACCCAGTGCTGATTCCATAGTGTCGTGATATGAAATCCAGCACTACTACTCTTCTTTGTTCAGAGTGACTTTAGACTGTTTTTGTTTGTTTTTTTGTTTAATTTCAACATACATGAAGGTATGGACAACTATTTTGAAGAGAATGACACTATGACCGCCATTGTTGACTTCCCTATTGTCTGGTCTTGAGGACCTAAAATGCCCTTTTCATCTTGTTTAGATCAGTTCTATACTGCATTATTTCATGTGAATTCTCTGTATGTGAAGATATGGAGAACTACTTGTAGGAAAACTAGAGACAATATTGTAGATAATGAAGATCTCTGATGGTCTTGTTTTGAAATTTATGTCTCTTACATTGCTTTTTTTGTATTCTTTTGTTCTGCTTTGTTGTGTTTAATTTTAACCTCTTTAAAATAAAAAAAAAAACAAGGCATCATTTGAGTTAATCCCTGATTGTCAACTCTGAAAAAATATTTAAGCAAATTCCAAAGAATCTGTCTCATTTTTGTGTCTCAATGCAGAGCCTGTTTGTTATATCATGGAGCAGGGAAACGAAACTAGACTCATAACTCATAGTTCATTTTATAGAGTTTTGTCAATGCCCCTGGTTTGAATAAGGCTCTGCTCCCATCTCCCTCTGTGCCTGTTGCTCTTGAACCCAAGTTCCTTTTGCTTACTTGCCATAGCAATTAAATGTTTTTCTTTCTTTTCTTCTTTCTTTCTTTCTTTCTTTCTTTCTTTCTTTCTTTCTTTCTTCCTGGTTATGGGATACTGATTTGAAAAACACAACTGGAGATTGGGAAATGAAATTCTGACTGTGTGTGTGTGTGTTGCTGTGGATTGAACCCAAGGCCTTGTGCATACTAGGCAAGAATTCTACCCCTGAGCTATATCCCAACATGCCCTGCTGCTCTTTTATGTGGATTTTCAAGCCATCCTTCTTTTATAGATCCCTTCCACATCACCACCCTTCTCTGTAATTGGTATTCCCAATGCTGAGAATATATTAGTATCTCACATGACATGTTGCCCACAAAATTACCTAAGGTTCAAAAAGGCCTGTTAATTGTCACAATATTAAAAAATTAAGAATTGGAACTCTATTCTTAGCATTTCCTGCATCTCCCATCTCCATTTTCATCATCTAACCCTTTATGTTTCAGCATCTAAGTTTCATACTCTGAGAAGATGAGGTATATAAAACAATTACTGAGCCTAGACCTTCTGAGCTATTTCTGTGAAATCGTGATCAAGACTTCCTGGGGGAACACCAAGATGGTGGTAAAGACTGGAAGGAAAGAGAGAAGGGAGAGATAAAAAGAGCAGCAGACAAAGAGCCTCTCTAAGAGTCACCATCCTAATGCTAAAATATAGTAATGTGAAGAAGACAGGGAGGGAAATAGGTCCTCTGGACCCAAGAAGGATCTGAAGCATGAATTGAAGCCCACAGAGAGAGGGAAGAGAAAAATTCAATGAAGAAGATGGAGGTAGCTGGTGGTGCCTCCTCCCTGAGTTGAGACTCACTGTGTGAGAGGAGTGATTCAAAACTTTGGACACATGGTAACTACTGTGACACCTGGGACCTCCACGAAGAGGCACAGTGGTGGTGGGGAATGACAGATATGAGGGATTGCGCTGTCTGACAGTGAGTGCTGAGGGCTCATTCACTCTATGGGAGCGAGTGGTTGACTGGAAGCCATCTTGGAGAGGGGTCTATGAGCTCAGGACTCAGAGCTACTGCAAGCTCCCCCTAGTGACTCCCAGTTGGGATTAGGCCTGCCAAAAGTGTGCTGGCAGTTGCAGGCCAAATGAATCTGGTCTTGGCCAGAAGGTGCCGGCTGGCTGAGATTACTATTACCCCACCAATAAACTATTGCTGGCTTGCTGGGAAATCAACACAGATCAGGACTCTTGTCTCTACATGTTGCTTAACAGTGACAGGAAAGACAAACCTTTAAGTGGATATTTTTCTTTCTTTCTTTTTTTTCTCTCTTGTGTTTTTGTTTGTTTGTTTTGAGAGGGGTTTGTTATTGTGACTTTTTTCTCCTTCATTATTTGAGTATGAATGTGGTTTCTAGCCTCTTTGTGATGGTAGTTCTGTTCTGCATTTTTTATCTCTCCCTTCTCTCTTTCCCTCCAGTCTTCTGCACCAATTTAAAAGTTAGTGTGATCCCCCTCTGTCCTCCAGTTTTATTCTAATCTCTCCCTCTTCTTCCACTTCCCTATTTTCTCTCTAACCCATTTTACATTTTAACTCTTTAGGACACAGTTGACCTAAGATTTGTAAACTGCATATAATTTTCTGGTTTGTTTTAGATTTTGCTATATAACCACAAATCTAGTTCATATGGTTAAAGGTGACAAATTAATGGTTATTTTAATGTGTCATTTTCTAGGTTGTGCTGATGTTTTTGTCATTGCTGATGGTATCACTATAGCCAAAAGTGACATAATTGTTCTAAATAGCTGTTCTTCCTGGAATTCCAAGACTATGATTGACTAAGGGTCACAGAAAATACTGTGGCACAGTGCCACAAGGAACCAGGAATTGAGCAAAACAAGCAGCAACTTCTCATCCCCAACAAACTGAAGAGACAGGATCTTCTAACAACTCAGAAGCCAGAAACCAGCTATACCAAGAAGATACCTCAAAGAATTAATCATTACCTAAGAGGCCTAAATATTAGCAATCCAGCAATATACCATAGGTCCTTCACAAGCATCACCACAGAAATTAAACTAAAAAAAGAAAAGAAAATGAGAAGACACTTAAACAAGATGCAACATCAGACATCCAATTCACCAAAGGCAAACCCAGGAGGCAATGAGGTGGGACAATTCAAAAGCCATCCATGTGGTCTCTCTGAAGTGCTAATAAAAAAGAAACTCAATGAGGCTCTAGAAAAACTCAAATCAGAAGTAATTTCTCAGATAATTGCAGAGATGGCATCCACAATGAAAACCGTGCTAAGTGACTCTAGAGCAGATACAGACCAAAAAATAGAGGAACTTAAGAAAATTATGGAAACCATGAATGCTTAGCATAGAAAAGGAATCCATAAGATAGATTCAAGCAGATATCTAGGAGAATAAAAATTCCATTAAAGTATCCACAACAATATGAAGATAGGTTCTCAAATATAGAAGACAGGCTTCAAGTTAGTGATCATGAAAAGAAAGATTTCTTTAAAATAGCACAGAGCAGGGATGGGGATTTAGCTCAGCAGAGTAAGCACCTGCCTGGCAAAGGTAAGGTTGTGAGTTCGATCTTTGGTACAAAACAAAACAAAACAAAACAACATGGGGTCATGAGAAATCAACCTAGTAGCTGATAGATGAGGAAAAGAAGAATAACTTAAGATTTATTAGAGTCAACAGAAAATCAGTAGATATCATAAATGATAAAAAACCCTTCACAGATGTCATGGCAAAAAATTCCTTGGTAGAGAAAAGGAATTTGACATACAGATAAGTGAGGCATGTAGAAATCCAATTAACCATGATAAAAAATAATGTACAGCCAGGCATATCATAGTCAAGATTCCAGAAATTCAACACAAGAATAGAATCTTACAAGCTGTAACGAAAAAGAAATAAATTACCTATAAGAAAAGATCATCAGAATCACAGCTGATTTCACAACAAAACCCCTCAAATCAAGAAGAGCTTTGAGTGAAGTATTTCATCTTCTACAGGAAAACCACCTTCAACCCAGATTAATTTACCTGCAAAACTATCTTTCAAAACTGATGGAGAAATAAGATACTTCCATGACAAAGAACATGTGAGAAAATTTGTAACACCAAACCAGCACTCCAAATGTTTGGAAAGCCTTTCTACAAAGAGATAACAAGGACTACAATACCATGAATCCCAACAGAGGAAACTCATCAGGTAAGGAAAACAACTTAACAGAGGGAAGGAATATAAAGAGGGGGAGCCAACAATAGGAAAAATAACATGACAAGGATAAGTCAATAATGTATCAGTCATACCATCAATGTTAATGGTCTCGATTCACCAATTAAAAGACACAAACAGGCAGAATGGATCAAGAAGCAAGATCCAACAATATGCTTTTATTTCAAAAAGAAACTCATAGACTGAAAGTCAAAGGATGAAAAATAATACTTCATGTGACAGGAACACAGAAAAAAGGAAGGGCAGCTATTGTATTGGAAGACAAAGTAAATTTCAAGTCAAGACAGATAAAGAGAGATAAAGAAGGTCACTATTATATCTTTGTAAAGGGAATAATTCAAGAGGAAGAGGAAATAATCATAAATATATGTTCAAAAAATACCAGTGCACCCAACTATATAAAACAAATATTAACGGGAATGAAAAATCAAATAAGCACTGGTATAATTGTACTGGGGATCTCAGCACCCCACTGTCACAGAAAGATAGATTTACTCAACAAAAAATCGATAATTAAATATGAAAACTAAACCAAACTTTTGAACAAATTGACTTACTAAATGTCTATAGAGTGTTCTGCCCCACAACACCAGAATACACATTCTTCTCAGCTGCATATGGGACATTCTCCAAAACAGACCACATACTAGCTCATAGAACATGTGTAAGTAAATGCAAAGGAATTGAAATTATCCCATGCATATTACCAGACCAGAGTGCAATAAAATTGGAAACCCATGACAAAAGAAACCATGAAAATTTCATATGGAAATTAAATAGTACCCTCCTGAATAACCGATGGGTCACATTAAATTAAAGAAAAAATTGCACAGCTTTTACAGCTAAATGACAAAGACAATACAACATATCACAACTTATGGGACACAATGAAAGCAGTCCTGAGAGGGAAATTTATAGCAGTAAATACTCATATCAAGAAAAGAGAAGGTGTTCATATAAACAACCTAATGGTGGACCTCCAACTTTTAGAAAAGGAAAAGCAGGCTAAGCCAAAAGCTTGTATGAGGAAGGAAATTATAAAAACCAAAGCAGAAATTAATGTATTAGAGACTAAAAAAATACAAAGAGCCAATGAATCTAAGAGTTGGTTCTTTGAAAGATTTAATAATGTAGACAAACCCTTATCCAACCTTATCAAAAAAAAGGTAAGAAAAGATTCAAATTGATGCAATTAGGAATGAAAAGGATGAAATCACAATGGACCTTGCAGAAATCCAGATCATCTATGTCTGCTTTGAAAACTTGTTTTCTAATAAGACGGCAAATGCAAAAGAAAAGGACAAATTCCTAGATGCATGTGAATTAATAAAGTTAAATCAAGAAGATATAAAAATACTAAACTAATAACAATGAAATTAAAGATGTAATTAAAAACCTACCAACAAAGAAAACCTCAGGCCTTGACACATTCACTGCTGAATTCTATAAGAAATTTAGAGAAGACCTAACACCACTATTTCTCATACTTTTTAATGAAATTGAAAGCAATATTCCCAAATTATTTCCTGGAAGCAAGCATTATTCTGATACCAAAACCAGAGAATGACCCAACTAAGAAAGAGAAATACAAGTCATTCTCCCAAATGAACATAGATGCAAAAAACCCCAGTAACACACTGACAAGTAGATTGCAGCAAATTATCAAGAATATTATACACCATGATCAAATGGGTTTCATTCCAGGGCTTCAGAGATGGTTCAGCATACATAAATCAATAAATGTATACCATATTAACAGAGCCAAGTACAAAAGTCATATGATCATCTCAATAAATATAGAAGAAGCTTTTGACAAAATCTTGTATCCTTTCACAATAAAACTCTACAGAAAATTAGAATAGATAGTCTTTAATTCAATCTGATAACAGCCATCTATGACAAACCAACAGCCAACATCATACTAAATGGACAAAACTGAAAGCTTTCTCTCTAAAATCAGGAATAAGATAAGGATGCCCACTGTCTCCATTCTTATTCAACATTATTTTGGAAACTTTAGCTGGAACAATTAGACTAGAGAAAGAAATAAAAGGAATAAAGATAGGAAAGTGTGAAATTAAATTATCATCTGCAGATGACATAAAACTGTCCATAGAAGACCCAAAAATGTCATCAAATGACTATTAGAGTTAATCAGCAAATTCAGCAGCATAACTGGATACAAAATCAGCACTCTAAAATCAGTAGCCTGCCTGTACATGAATAACAAACTCACCAAGTGAGAAATTAGGGAAACAGTACCTTTCACAATAACATAAAAAAAGAAATATCTAGGAGACAATCTAATGAAGGAAGTATAAGACCTCTATATTGAAAACTCTGAAAAAGGAAATTGAAGAGGATATCAGAAAATGTAAGCAGATCTCTTGCTCTTGGGTAGGAAGAACCAAGATCGTGAAAATGGTCATATTTCCAAAACTATTGTACAGACTTAATGCAATTCCACTTAAAATTCCAATAGTATATCTCTCAGAATTAGAGAAAACAGTCTTAGAATTCATTTATAACTAGAGGAAACCTAGAAAAGAAAAGATAATTCTTGGCAATAAATGAAAGGCAGGGGGCATCACAAGGCTTGACTTGAAATTGTACTATAAAGCTCCTGTGATAAAAGTAGCATGATACAAGTGAAACACACACATGTACACTCACATACACACACACCTGAAGATCACGGAACAGACTAGAAGATGCAAAAACAACTTTAGACACACTAAGCCGCACTGTCCTTGACAAAAGTGCCAAACACATTCACTGGAAGAAAGACAGCCTCTTTAATAAATGGTGCTGGAAAAATTGACCCTGCACATGCTTAAGATTAAAATTGGAGCTATATCTTTCACCATGCACCCAACTAAATTTGAAGTGGATCAAAGATCTAAATATTAAAACATAAACATTAATGTGTTGCAAGATACAATAGGTAAAACTCTTGAAGAAGACACTAGTGTAGGCAAAGACTTTATGAACGAAACCCCAATTGCACAGGAACTATCACAAAGAATCAACAACTGGGGATCTCACATTATTAAAAGACTTTTGCACAGAAAGAAAAACCACCAACAGAATGAAGAGACAACCCAAAATGTGGGAAAATATGTTTTCCAGCTGTTCCTCAGACAAAGGATTACTACTGAGAACATTTATAAGAACTAAAAAAAATCAGACTTTCCAAATCTAATAACCAAAAAAGGGTATCTGAGATGAATACATGCATCTCAGATGAAGAAATACTAACAGTAAATAAATATATGAAAAAATGTTCAACATCACTGATCACTCAAGAGATGCAAATTAAAACAACACTGAGATTCCCTCTCACCCCAGAAGGAATGGCCATTATGATGAAATCAACCGAATAACAAATGTTGGAGAGCTGAGGGGAAAAAGGAACTCTTCTCCACTGTTTGTGGGGGTGTAGACTGGTGCAACTATTATGGAAACCAGTGTGGAGATTCCTCAAAAAACTAGAATCAGAAGTCCCATTTGACCAAGATACTTTGTGGATATCTTCCCAGGAGAATAAAAAACATGGTACAACAGCAATATATGTCACCTGTGTTTATAGCAACACAATTTGTAATAGCTAGATCTTGGAATAGGTACAAATACCTATCAACTGAGAAATGCATAAAAAAGATGTGGTCTTTTTATATAATGGAGTACTAATCAGTCATAAAGAAGGATAAACTGGAGGCTGTTATAGGCAAATGGATGCGACTAGGGACCATACTCATAAGTGAAATAAAACAGATGCGTGTAACATCATAGTGTCTCCCTAGTGTGATAACCTCAAAGAGTAAATAAGATCCAAAATGCACAATAGATATGCTAAAATGGGAAGAAACTTCAAATGGAAAGAGAAACTGGAGTAGGGGAATGTAGAAAAAAGGAAGGGAAAAGCAAAATAAAATTATATATATATAATATATATAGTATGTTTGACAGTTAAGATAGTTATATTACTAGTTATATTATATTCTCTTAGGTCATTGAAAAAGAAAGATTTGTGCTGATATTGTTTGAACAATTAAATGCCAATATCTTCTACTTGGAATAACTTAAAAAATAGCAGTATGCAATGTATTAACCTTTGTTACCCTCCTATTGTTTTGAAATTTTGTTTTATCTTTTTCTCTTTAAAATAAAAAAAATTGAAAAGACCTCCCTGTCTTTTACCATGATCTTTTTACCATGTAACAGGAGAATAATATTATGTGGAAAACCAGACTACATATTGAGTGAAGCCAGTATCTGTAACCTTCTCTTAGACAGAAATATAATTCTTAGTGTTACAGAGTGCGAAATGAACAGAAGAAGAATTTCTCTTGTACACCTGGAAAGAGTATTACTTGGTTCTACCACAGGGCCTAACAGGGTAGGTGAGTGAATATCTTGTCTCAAGGAAGCAGCCCAGACCAATTCCCAAGCAATTAATGGTCCAATTGGAGACTTAGGAATTCATTATGGTGCCTGATTCTAATGAAAAACCCCCTCAGCAAAGCCACAGATAACTTAATTGTCTAGTCACCCTAACTGATGATACCCAAGTTTTGTGAATGGGAGATCTGAAGACAGACACACTTTAATTGCTCACACTCAGTACTAGAATCACACGTTAAGGGAGCTGATGTCCCCAAGGGTAGGACTCCTCTTTTAAGCATCATCACTCAAAAGAGAAAAGAATCCAGACTCACATTTTTCCTTTTGCCTTGAGTCATGGTTTTATTTCCTTCTTACTCCTTTAAGACCAAGCATAATCAAATTACAAAGGACGCTGGAGCAGGTTGGAATTAACAACGCAGTCACTCTGAACTGTGGCAATATCACCTTCCAATTATGTGCATGCCTGAAGAACTTCGGGCTGAGCCTCCAGCCTCCTAAATGAGCATCAAGGATGCTTGAGTCAGTAGCAGTATCTTTTCCAAAAGAGAAGGTCACAGGCTTCACCTTTGCTTAAGGGAAAGTGGATTGTGCCTTATTCAACTCTTTACAAAACTGTGCTTTCTTTAAAAAGTCAACAGTCATACTGTGTTTCCTGTACAGTAACTGATTAAATAGCCATCAAAACCCAGGCTAAATCCTTCTGGTTCTGAATTTATCTGAGGCAGAATTGAACAGGAGGGACTAGCTGTTTCCTGCACCCTCCCCCACATTGTCAGAACCATGCTAAAATAAAGAAAAAAGTTTAAATCTCTATTATGGAGTGTTATTTTTGCACTCTGTATCTTAAAGAGTGTTCACAAATATTGTCTAGTTCCTGTAAATATCCAATTACTTTTCCAAATAGAAAAGGGAAATGATTTTTTTAAAAGCCTGACTTATAGGCATTTTTTGGGGGGTGGATGAATGAACATGAAATTGCTATAGAGGATGACGTGATCAGAATACATTTTATAAGTTGAAAGACGTGTTAAAACATTTTTTTCATAGATTAGGTGTATTGAATAAAATGATTAAAAAATCTATCTACCATACTTCTTAGTGTAAGAGATTGGTGTTATTTCTTCTTGTATTAAAATAATTGTAGAGAACTTTAGTTGGGTTGGTAGAAATTTACTCTTTTGTAAAATTGTGTTTTAAAAAATGTCCTGTTCATACTTTGGAATGGAGTGGCTTTTCATTGCTGATTTATTTACATGCTGTTAATGTCTTCTTTGGAATTTTTCTGTGTCTCTTTTTTTCCCTAAGAATAAAATATCCACTCTATTGATGCATTTCAGTCTCCTTCCCTGGAGGTTCAGAGAAAAATAGGAAGTAGAGACATCTACATTAATGTGTACATTCAAAATGAACAGTGAGGTCTAATTTTAGACCCATCAGCCTTCACAGTTCCTTTTTAATCACATGAATTTGAACAGGTATGCAAATAGATGAATTGGAAGTAAAGGATTCACAATTTAGAAGTCCCATCAGTGCTAAAATTGCTTGAGAGGTGCATAGATTTGGAATTCACTCATTATACGCTGATTCCAGAAATCTGTGGCTTTATTAAAAATGGAAAACAGAAAATCACCTGTGATGGGCAAATTCAAATAAAAGGTGAGCTTGTTTGTGTCCAAGCAAGAAACCACAGATGTCTCCTACACAGAAATCCCTAGACTTACCCATAAATGGTGCATTTACCTACTCTTTGGAGCTGGGAAAATGGAAGCTGATAAATAAATGAAGCCACTGAGCATCCTCCTCCACAATTCTTTCTTGGGCACAATGAACCTTAAAAAAATCCCTAACAGAGCTTTAAAGATGAGAGCATCTACCCTCTCTCTCAATGTCAGGGGAAAGGTGGTCATGCACTCTGTGCCCGTTAAGTAATAGTACAGTTTGACCTTACACAAAGAGAGGACGCCCTGAGTGCCAAACGCAAACCTTTGGGGAATTGAATAAAACTCAGCATTCTACAGTTACATGTAACATTAAAGTAAAAATGACAGAGTGTTTAGCCAGGTGAGCCCTATATTTTATCTTCTACATGAAACAGGACACTAGGTGGCTGGATAGAGTCCAGCAGCATCACATTAAATCACAGCCTCTGAGCTCCTGATGGTGAGGCTGTGGCACCACAAGTCATCCATCTTCCTGGCTAGTAAACGCTCTATGATCAATTTCTCTGCAAAGGATGGTCATAAAATTTCTCAATGTTAAGTGCAGAATCCTCATTTTGTGAAGCATTGGGAAATGATGCATGATGATCAATGTTTAATCAAAGACAAGAATTAAAATATATAGCGCAGGCATGTCAGGAGGACGGAGGCACATCTGCAACAGACATGAGGCAGGTCTAGGTATGTTGCTAATGATCCCGATCACTTTCATCAAGTGCTTCTAGGGCATGACTGCAGATTTCACTGGAGACATCCTCCCCTCACTCTTCCTTCCTACTGCATCTAACTGGCCCTTATCCTAGGAAAACTTCACAGTAGCATGACTTCTGCTGGAATCTCTGGCAACCAGGCTCGGTCTTACCAAACAGGAAGACAAGCTGCCCACTCAAGGACCAAAGCAGCACAGAGAAGGGTATCTCAGAGGCAGCAACCCATAGAGGAGATGTTCTTCATGTTCCCCAAGTTCCAAGACAAAGCAGTGGCACTGTTTCCTCCATAACTTTGCAATAGGAGAGGGTTGGGCACGGGACAGTAGGCTCTCACTCTGGAACCCTCTTCAAATTCTATGGCCATGGGTGGTTCTTTACTATTCAGATGAGCCGTAGAAGAACCTTAGGGGGAATTAGAATGTGCCATAATTATAAAGCCCCCTGGTATTATTAATACCACTGGAGAGGTTACAAAAGTCACATGCATGGTGCCTATTTTTCTTCATTTTATGAATCTGCTATAACAAGGAAAATGGTTCGAGAAAGATTCTCAGGATATTCAGGAAGAAGAAAGAAGACACGATGGATTTGGCCTTTCAGAATTTCTCCACATCCTCTGTGGGAGTTTGTACAGAGCTATGCGTGGCCCAAGCTGCCTGCTTCTGGAGCTGTGACAGCTGTGCTCCTGTGACATGAGCCGACTCTATTCACCCTCATTTTCTAGCATCAGGCAAGGGTAGTTCTGATTTCTCAGTGGGGTCGTTTTGACAGCTATGAGGCAGACAAGTCGTGGTTTTCACTGTCATCCAACACTCACTGTTTTTGTCAATCTCCTTCCCCTTCCTTGGGATTCCTGCACACGCACACAGTCGTGTTTACGAGTGGGGCCCTCTGTGTGACATTCTTTTAAGCTGCAACCCAGTGGTTTCATCTGGTTGTTACTCTAGGTGTAACTCTTAGCAACTTTGGCACTGCATTTTATGTGTGCGAGCTCGCTGCCTCTGCTACCTGACTCCTTTCAGGGACGTTGGGCTCTTTTTGTGAAGAAACATGTAGGAAAGCACAGAGAATTATCTAAATCAGTTTTTATAGAAAATGCTGGAAATAGTCTCATCACAATTAGTACTGAAGAGTTAATAAGTGGATCATTTTAATTTCCTTCTTGAAGTAAGTTTTGTTCTTTTTGAAGAAGAGAAAGAAATGCTTACCAAGCCATTATCTACCATTACCAAATATTCTTTTTTTGTATTTGCCATGTTTTTTATTTTAAAGAGAAAAAATTAAAATGACAATAAAACAGCTTGAAAACAGGTTATTATTTTTATACACACAATAGTTAAGATAGTTAAACAGCTAGTTTCTCTTAGTTCATTGAAAATAAAAGTTTGTCCTAACATTGTTTGGACAAGGTATCATGCCTATATCTTGTACTCTGAATAATTACCATGAAGACAACAATACTCAATGTATTAGCTACCAAATGTTCTTATAATCTGATAGACATTTGATAATGCCTATAAAGTATAACATTAGCATATTGATATAATTAAACTAGATGATGTTTTTGAATGCCAGTTAACACATCTTTTAGTGAATAAAGTAAAATATGAAGTATCATGATGAATTTAATCTTTATGTACTGCAGATATATACTAATAAAAATAAAAGCATATTCTCTTTGATAAAAGTTAAAATATGTATACATTCACTCATGAATACATACATAGACATTAGCGTATCTTTACATGAACATAGAGGTGTACATACATATGTAATTTCTAAAAAGTTTTGTCTTTTACTTGACATAACAGTTTTTTAATTTTATAGAATCTCAATCATCTGTCAGCCTTGAAGGATTAGACTGGTTTATTACCTGTTATTTGCTGGTGTTGAAACCCTGAGTTACTCTCTTTTGAGGCTAGATTTGAAGGTAAATTTAAAATAATAAATATCAACAGGAAAATGAATTTCCCCCTCTATGGATTAATATGTAGTTAAAAAACTATTTAGCGGATTAGACCCAGGTTCTCACACATGCTAGGCAAGTATTCTACCACTAAGCTATACCCCAACACCTAACTGTGTGCTTTCATTTAGTTTGCTTGGGTTGATACCTTTAAAATTCATAGCTTAAGTAATTCTTCCAAGAAGTAGACTTATTTACAAATAAAATTTTCTTGAACATGTATCACTAATTGAGCTGGGTCTTTCTCAGTCTCGGAGTTGTAGTCTCTAGTGTGAATGCTTTTGCATCTAAGTAAATGTCAGCAAACAAACTTCTCATGTTGAATGAGATAGAACCTCCTAAGAGCATGCCTGACTCAATATTGTTTGCATGTCTATAACCTTTAAAAAATTTTTTTACACTATGATTCTAGCATACAGAGTATTTTAGTTTGATGTGTAGATTAGTAAATATTTGTCTTATTTACTTAATAAGTTTATTATGGCAACATTAAATTATTTTCAACTGAATTTTGATAATGATATCTTATTATAACTAAAATATATCACACTGATCTTTTTATTTTATATTAGAATTATTTTTACTGTACAGTACTTACAATGTGAATTTGGGAAATGTAACTGATGTTGTATAGAGAGGACGACAATTGCTTGGTTACTCTAAAACAGTGCTCTTCTATCAAAAATGCCATCCGCTCTCACTAGGCAGGGAGCTCTGTGGGGTATCTGCAGCTTATGACATGAACAGGATCAGCAGTCACCAAGACATGCCACCTTTCTATTTAGGCCAGGCCATCTTTCTGTCCCTCATTGTTATAAAAAATGAAGAAAATGTTCCCAGAAACAATTCTTAACATTTAACCATTGTTAGTTCATTTAAAGGCAGTTGCCCCTTAAGGCTAGACCCAGTGACTATTAACATAGGAAATGAAGTCCCAGTAATAAAGACACTTTATTGCTGAACAAGGATTAATATCACACAGAGCAGAGCAACAAGTTAATTAAAAAATAATCAGACTCAGGGCCAGGAATATAGCTCAGCGGCACAGTGCCTGCCTGCAAAGTGCAAGGTTGTGAGTTCAATCTTGGGTACCAAAAAAATCAAACTCAGAAAGATAATTTATCTATAATGTAATGTAATGTAATATAATATAGATACGAACTTCAAATATATAGAGAAAAGAATTATTTGTTAAAATGTACAATGCAATTATGACTGCCTTTAGAAAAAAAAGAATATTTACTTTGTACATTATAGTTCTAGGCAGATTAAGTAATAAAACAATACAATAAAATAAAGAAATAAAATAAACCTCTAAAAAATGAATAAATCTATATGTGAATTTGTTTATAATTGTGTAATGTGCAAAGGCTTTTAAGCACAGTACTGAACTCATAAAAGAAAATTGGGAAGTTTTACTACCTATAAAATTAAAATTTTAATATGAAAATAACATCTTGTAAAGTCTAAGGCAACAGGCAAATCTGAAGAAGCATTTCTGACAAATATAGGGCTAACTTCCTAAATCTGCAGAAAGCTCTTTAGGTAAACAGAAAGATAAATAGTTCAATAGGAGATTAAGCAAAATGAACAATCACACAATCACAAATTTCATGACAAAAGCCTGTTGACTAACCCAAGAAAATCTTATGCATAATTGAAGAAAAATGAATAAATATAACATCAAACAATTTTCTCCATCACCTGATTGTTTAAATTTTTATACCACCCAGTGCTAGCTTAAGTGAGTGTGAGCACTCTACAACTATGCTATATCCCCAGGGTCTACGAAATATTTCTTAAACAGCTATTTGAATAAACTAGAAAGTAACTAAGAGAAGGCAGAAATGGAGAAGGATGGTTTTTGAAATGAAATATATTGTGTGAAAATTATATTTATGTAAAGTTTTGCTTACAATGTAGAGAAAGGAGATTCAAAAACTGAATACAAGACCCTCTAAAATCCAAGCTCACACCCAAGATACATATGCAAGAGAAAGACAATGGGAGAACTGACAGAAAGCAACCAAAAGAAAATCTGAAAGAAATGAAAGGAGATTTTAATTTCTGCCTGCCCAGAGAAATCCGAATCATCAGCTTAATTTAAGTATATTGCATGCTAGAAAAAAATATCTATAAGCTTCAAAGAAACAAAGCAGAATCCATAGTCTCTACAGTACATCATTCACATTACTCAACATATAATCAGAACTTACTAGATATAAAAAGGAAGAAGAATATATAATCCATAGTCAAAAGGAAAGAAAGACAATAGAAACTGACTCTCCTAGGTGACCTGACATTGGAATTAATATACACAATTTTGAAAGCAGTTCATATAAATATATGTGAAAACTTAAAGGAAAATGAAACATTATGAATAAATTGGTAGGAATCTTGGGAGGAAGAAGGAAACTAAAAAAAGTATAAAATAATCATTTTAGAACAAAACTACATTTGAAATATAAAATTTACAAAATGAATTTAACAACAGATGGAGAACTCAGAAAACATAAGAAATTTGAAGATGAATAAGAAATATTGTATGTTAAAGGCTGTTAAAGAAAAAAGGTCATTAAATATAAACTGATTGTCTGTGATCTTTAGAATGATATCAGTTAATCCAAGAGATGTATATTGGTAGTTTCAAACAAATATGAGAGAAAATAGGTGAAATTATTTGAAGAAATAAGAGCAAAATTTTAAAATTTTGTAAAAATCATAAACCTATACACCCAAAAATATTAGCAAATGTTCTGCAGAATATATACCAAAAAAAAAAATCTAAATGTGTCACCACTGAATATCAGAATCCAAAAGCTAAAAAGAAAAGCTTAAAAGCAGTCAAAGAAAGCTGATGTATTACATGCAGGAACCCTATGGCTATAATACAAATGACAGCTGACTTGTAATCAGTATCAATAAGGGCAAAAGATACCAGAAGGATATTTTCGAAGCATCAAAGACAAAGTAAATTGTCAGCCCAGAATTCTTTACCCCGTGAAGATGTTACCTAAAAAAGAAAACAAATGAGGACATTCAAAAGTAGATGAGAACCAAAATTTTTTTTTTTTTGCCATCTTAACTACAATATAGGAAATGTTAATGGAAGTTTGGTTTGAAGGGAACTATCACATGGAATCATCTTAGTTCCTTTTCTTGTTTCTGGGACAAAACACCTGACACCCAAAGTAAAAGAGGGAAGAGGTTTATTTGACTCACAGTTTGTAGAAGTTTCAGTCCACTAGCTCCAAGACAGAGTGGCACATGGCAGAGGTGCAACAGTTGGTGGTGGCAGAAGGCAATAAAAGCAAAAGGGTAGGAGGGTGAATAAGCCTCTTTCTGTCCCTTACATTGCATGCAGGCTACTCAACCTAGGGTGAGTGTAGCACTCACACTCTTAATCCCAGCACTATACCATGAATCAGTCACAGACTCTAGAAGCCCACCCCCATGGTGCATGAGGCTTTTTGGGAACATCTAGATACAAACCATAACAGGAATTAAACCTTTGAAATGCAATGGAGACACTGGGAATGAATGAGATGGCTGCAAACATCTGTGTGCAAGTGTCTCTGTGTGTAGTCACATGATTCCTTTTTTCTCTGATATAAAACTAGAATAGTGTGGTATATGACAATTCTGTTTAACCATTTGAAGAGCTTCTAGTCTGTTTCACAAAATAGCTGTATCAGACTATCTGTACACATGTGGGTTCCAATTTTTCCATGTCCTTGTTTGCATTTTTGATCTTAGTCATATAG
The DNA here is from genome assembly GCA_004027455.1 of Hydrochoerus hydrochaeris. Taxonomy (NCBI): domain Eukaryota; kingdom Metazoa; phylum Chordata; class Mammalia; order Rodentia; family Hydrochaeridae; genus Hydrochoerus; species Hydrochoerus hydrochaeris. The sequence goes on along the minus strand of PVLA01008449.1, from coordinate 31,797 downwards.
TGAGTGGTGAAATGCCTTATATTTACATCTCCGGAATTACTAATGTTTAGTGTTTTTCATATGTTGTGTAGGGAGCCGTTGAAGCTGGAGATTGATCACATGTGTGGGGCTAAAGCAAGCAACCCAGATAAGACAGAAAGACCAAAACAAGCTATGTAAACAAGTTGTTCCAGCACCAAGAAGGCAAGGGGCCCAGGCCTGCCAAGCAATGGGTTGCTAGGCAGAGGGGCTGAAATTGAAATCATCTTTCCCAGTATATAGATAAAGGTGCTACAGTGGTTGAGTAGTTCCTTTCCTCCCATCAGAAGGATAAGGACTCCACCAGACCCCAGCTTTGTCTTTTCTTTATTTTTCTCATCCTCTCGCCAGTCCTTAACATCAAGAACCTCAGGAGCCGCATTGGGTCACGGCAATGCTGTTTAGTCATTTGGATATCTTTTTTGGAGACGTGTCTACTTGACATTTTTATTTGCCCGTTTATTGAACTGGAAGAGTTCTTTGTGTACTCTCCATTCTTAGTGTTCTCCCAGAGGCAGGCATACTAATGAGGTAATGGGGAAACTAATATTTTATTAATACTGTCTATCAAAAATGTATGTACAGAATAATGGAAAGTCTTTAAAATTTTGAGCTTGAAGCTACGATTTGACATCATGCAGGGCACTGCCAGGAATGAGGTCCTTGTCTCTCAGCCCCACCTCCCCTGTTTTAGGCCGACCGCAAACCCTCAGATCTGTTTCCCGGTGGCTCACTCTGAGGGCGCAGTAGCGGGTGCTGCCCATAGATGGCGCTAGCGGAAGACTACCAGACCGAGATGGAGCCAGGAAAGTTTTCTGCTCCCACTCGGGTGAGTTTGTTGGTCTCAGTTTCCAGCCCTCACATGCACAGAATCAACCTCATCATGAATCCTTCCAGTCCACCGGCCACATCAGCCAGGTCGTGAGCCCACCTTAAAGGTCCAGTTCCCAATCTTAGGGCCCCTCCTCCATCCAAGCTTCTAAATTTTGATAATCCTAATTCTTTCTGACCCCTAAACTCCAAAGTTTAGTGTTTACTGTCGGTTCTGTAATGCCCGGCCCATAATTCTTTGTATTAAATTCTTGTGTCAAAATAACTAGAGTGACTTTTTGACTATTGCTCATCTAGATAATAGGTAAAATTCTTACACTTTTCTCTCAATCCACTATCCACTTGCCATGTTTTAGGCACTAAGGAGAAAAAGTCTTTTCTCTTGGTTCATTCAGCAGTTGGTGAAGGAATCCAATGTGGTGCTGGGAGTCAGGAAGAGAATATTCATTCTGAAGTAGCTCGTGGACATCTCTTCACCAGGGTTTGAATGTGAGAAACCTTTCAATCCAGAACAGAGTTTTGAGAGGCTGTTCATTACCTGATTAGAATTAGATCTTAGGCTTTCCAGAGCAGGATCATTTTCATACTCCTCTGACGACTGTAGGAATCTTTGTTAGGGTTGGACTAAATAGCAAAAATAATAGCTAATGATTTCAGGGTCTGCTGCACACCTCCCATCACCTGGAGTGGTCTCCTAGCTGTCCCCTCCTCGCTGTCCTGGTCTTTACCTCAGCATTCATATGGCCTTTGAGCTCCTTATGCACTTCTGATCACTTTTTCTCCTTCCTGAGACCTCTATTGCCTCAAGTTGTTTCTATATACACAGCTCTCACCTTATCCACAAAGCCCTCCCTGCCTGGCTCTGAGCACCCCCATGTCTTCCTGGGCAGCTCTCCTTACCCTCTTCTCAGGCTGCAGACACACTGGCAGCTTACCAGCTCTTTAACAAACTCTCTGCACTCTCCATTCTGAAATCATCTGCCTGGAATGTTCTCCAGGATTTACCTCCTCTGCTCATGCTTCAGGTATCTGTTTAGAAATCTCTGCTTTGTGTAGGTGATCCTCCCCGATGCCCTTCTGAACACACCCGCTCTGTTCTCTCCACAACCTCCTCTTTCCTTGACAGCCTTTAATGCAATTTGTAATTGCGTATTTATTTGTGCGATTATTATTCATGCAACATGATCTGTCTCCTTCAGGAAGCAACCTGCTTTTCCTCAGACAGGGATCAGGTATGTACTGGTTTTCACTCATTCTCAACACAGAGTGTGAGTTCTAGAATGTGTTTTTGGGCTTTTAAGGATTGAACAAATGAATAAATAAATGAGTGACTCAATGAAGCAGAAATAGGTCCCTTAGAAAAATCTAACAGAAGCCCATTTGCTTAGGACTTCCAGGCTTTAAGAGCTGACCAAGACTCAGTATTAAAACAGAGTACATTGAGTGTGGACAGAGGTGACTTCAATACCTCTGGCCCTTTTCTCAGGCTCCTGGAAGTTCAGAGGTTTCTGGTGTTGATTCCCCTGAGCAAGATTATCAGGTTCATTTCATGGTCTTGATGAGTCACCAGCAATCAGTTTGTTTCTGATTATCTTTATCTCCCATGAATAATTATTAATGTTATTATTAGATCTCAAATGTGATGAATAAACAACCCTCTTAAAAGTCCTCTTACATTATATATAAATATCTTCAAGGTGGTGTTGACTTTAGCTTGGCAAGGTGGGGGTACTCTATGGACTTGCTGCCAGCATTGCAGAGAGAAGGTGTGTTTATAAGCTGTTCCAAAGATCTGGCTCCTACAGGTAATTGTGATGAATTCTAACACCTAAAATACACGAGTGCACACCACATGCTGAGCCAGGTGCCAGGCATTTTTCACATGCTGCCTTACTTGATCTTTATGGTCACCCAAGGACAGGTGAGTGATCCCATGATCACCACTCTGCAGGGGAGGACATAGGCTGAGCACAATGAGGTGGTATCTCTGGGGTTCTCACAAGCGTAGCCCAGAACCTACCCGCCTCAAAGAAATTCTACTCATTAGACTTTAAGACAAATTTTCTATTCCCCAACACTGTGGAAACCCATTTTAAAAATCTGAGCATGACATTAGGAAGACCATGATCTTGGCTTCTATTCATCACAACTCAGAGTGTAGGCTGCCACTGCAGCCGAGGTAGACCCGCATTTCCTGAGGTGAAGAGCTCTTTTTCTTTTCATGGAATTCTAAAAACGAGACCTTCATTTTTGCCCCAATAGGGAAAGCAATCATTTTAATATATTTTCCTCCCTCAAAGTGGCTAAATTGCCTAACACTGAAAAACACAATTCTTCTTTAAGACTTTGTATTTTATATTAATCTCCAATAAGAGGCCAGCAAACTAGTTAAAATAGGTCATCACTTATAAGGAGGGAAACATGAAAATCAAGTCCTTCATTAATTCCTTCTTAAAGGTAAAATTACTTTGTTTAGAGAAGAATCAATATCAGTGATTCTCAATTAATGAAATATTTTAGAAACTAATTCAAGTATCAGGGAAGGTAGATGAGTTCCTTACAAAGTTTGAGGTTATTAGGAAAATAGCCAGGGAGTCAAGAAACCTCAGAGCTTGAAGTGACAATGGAGATAATCGATCTCAATATGCTCATTTTCATTACACACACACACACACACACACACACACACCCCTACTGTCTCTTTACCACAGAGCTCTTCTGCCAAGAGATAATTCTTATTTTCATCAACTAGCAAGAGATTAAAGATGGCAGAATAGATGGAAATGGTCTTGGATTCAGTTTCACTTAACTCATGGCCTGTGTTCACTAGTTTCCACTTAAAGGGTAAGGTCCTGGGATAGTTCTTCTTTTATGATTGACTAAAATGTCAGGCTAGATTTTTGCACTGTTTCTGAAAGCATTTTTCATCAGAAACAGCCATGCACTCCTTATCCTGAAAATCCAACCATTTGTGGAAGGCAGATATATAACAGGGAAGAAGCCAGAGCAAGCAGATCTGAAGAGGAAAAAGGGAAATAAATCATTTTTAGTCCAAATGTTACTGATAACTTCAGTAGATAAAATTTATACTATGAGCATTTTTATTTGCAAGGAAGCCACAACATAGTTTTTATATATTTTTCTCCAAAGGGCAAAAAAATCTTCAGAAAAAGATTGATCTAATGTATTACACAAGTTAAAGCCAGTATTTTAAAACTTCCTGTTTATTGTACTCAAAAACAACTGTCTCACATACCATTATACAGAGTGATTTTGGGTATAGAGAAATAAATTAAATGGTTTGTTTGTTTGTTTTGATTGAAGAGTACAGTGATCATTACTTTGAGCCCCAAACTATTCCAAAGCTAGATACTGCTGTTCCTGTTAGATTTATTTATTTTTTTGGAACAGAAAATAAACTTGTGCCATTTGATCCTGCATCTAATGTGATACATTTTTTTCCACTCATTTTCAATTCCTTTTCATGAGTATGGATTACAGAGTTGTTTAAAGTAGACTTCAGTTGAACAATGACCAAATAAATTCATTTCAAAGAAAGGAGATCCATTCTGTTGTGCTCTTTGGAATTTTACCTTTTAATTCATACTTTACCACATGCTGCATAACAAGCCACAACATGTACTGTACTCTTGGAACATTTTTTGAAGGGTAAAAGTCAAGGACATTATTTGGCATAAAAATGTTTTTACATGAGGCAGAATATATTCGTGATGTCCCATGGAATGTTTCTTCTCAAGAGCAGCTCTCTCAAAAATCACTTTTCAGGAGCTAAGACTTATTTCTCCCTTCCCCAAAGCCTTGAATGAGTGCCCGGGCTGTTGGTGGCTTTTAATTGCTACTGGAGGATCAACTACCTTTGTGAAGGCCTGGAACATTGACTTCGAGAATTCACATGTGAAGACTCCATTTCCCCTGTGTCAAGCTGCCTCAGAGTTGAGCACAGCAAATGACTTCCAAGGCAGAGAAGGAAGCTTAATTTTCAGGCCCGCTGACTCTCTGGCCTGTCTATGTGACCTGCCACTCTGCAGAAGAGCTCCCTGACAGGCTAGAGGGATTTTCTGTGCATATAGAGCCTACTGTCTAGTGGATGGCTATGGAGTGCAGGGAGGGTCCTGGTTGCCTATACGGGTGGTATCTTGTCTCTGACACCTCGATCCAGCTTTGAAGCACCTGAAAGAGTTCAGCAAACATCAGGCATAGGATAGAGACAGGGGGGTTTTAATTTTAAGGGCTTGGAATTTTAGTAACATTGGTGTACACAAACAAGGGAATAGTAGTAGGATGGATTAACCCATAAAATTTTGGAACTAGAAAGGCTTTTGGGAGTCTTTTGGATGTCTGTCCCATCTCATGGGTGAAGGCACTGAGCTCCTGGGTGGAGAAGTCGCTTGATGGTTACCTAGCAAGTTTACCTTTTGGGTCATATCCTTACATTGTCCAGCACTGAATATAAAGGCCTAAACTTCTTACAAGCTGTAGAGACTGCAGGTAGCAAGGAATCCTAGGGGCCAAGAGATAAGGATTACAGATTAAAATGACATACAGAATCTGGCATATAAAACAAAGGAGTGAATTTGGCCAGATATGAGGTAACATTTAAGATTTAAGGGAATTCTTAATGCTGGGGAGGTAATAGGGCATGGTGAGGACTTGGCCGACCAGAGTCCTCATGCCTTATCTGAAGGGGACAGCCACTACTCCATCCTGGCCAATCTTTATCCCATAAGAGAGAATTTACAGGGTGTTGGTTCTCCTAAAAAGAGGCCAGAAAACTATATATTTTTATGAAATTTCTTAATTTTGAAATATCAGTATCTATTTTTTACTTAAAAATTGGAGCCACGTTGTTTGAATCAAGCAAATTGTGTCTGCAGGCTAAGTTAAGAGTGTGCTCTATAGTTAGAAGCTTCTAGCCCTGGTAGGGGACTGAATACTACTTGCAGGCCTGGCAGCCTGTGGACCGCAGAACCCTTCAGGAACAGAGATCTTCATTTCCTAGTTGGCTGGAGATGGAGCCTCGAGAGATGAGTCATGGCCTCTTGGCATTGACAAGAAGCTTTGCTCTTCTATTCTTTTCTTAAACCAAGACAGACTGAGCCATACCTTAGGCCTCTACCACAACAGCCTCTCCCTTTGGCCTTACTTGGCCCAGACAGGGTTGTATTCATTTGAACTGTCAGACAGGAGTTGACTTCCATCCCCAGCGCTGGACATGGAGCTAGCATTCAAAAAGAGGGATCACTGGCTTGATTAGATGTTTATCTCTGCAACCTTTAAACTTTCAGATAACATGCTATGTGAAGGAAAATGTGGTATACTACCTTGCTTCCCAGGAGAGAAGGAACATCTTATCTTTTTCTCATGGCTCTCACCTAAAGAAATGCGGTAGAGTTTTCTAAATTACATTTGCACATTATATACATTTTAGTATATGTGCTGCTGAAGAGAGCACGATTTGCACATTTTACAGATTTGCAATTGTTTTTCTATCCTACAGATAAAAACAAAACAAAATCAAAACTGTGAAATTAGTCAATACTGTTTTAATGCACAAAATTCAGCTTTTCTCATTTTTGACTCCGCTCTTTGGATTCCTTCTTCTTTTCCCTATGCGTTTTCCTCTCTTTAGTCACTTTTTACCCACCAGTTCCACTTTTCAGAACTTCAAATGATGAAATTGTGCATGTTCCTTCTCTAACCCGAAAGCCATCCTTAGTGGGTTAAACCTTTTCCATTTTCAGAGAATGTGCTGAGAGCACTGAGCTTTAATTTCACCTGTGTCATCAACCAACTGTATGACTAGAAAACCCCCTTGATCTTGCTGGGCTCCATTTCCTCTGTGTAAAATGGAGACGGATTCAGTGCACTGAGAGCTGATAAGAGAATGTCAGCAGGTGAGAATAAGTGTGAAGGGAAGCATCTGCTCTGCTCAAGGCTGCAGCCTCAAGTGGAACACTGTATGGGACAGATACTTGCTGGCTATATGAAAAATTGGAAATGCAGTACAATAGCTATATAAACTGATAGGCCAGAAGCACATTTTTGTATACAAAAATGCATAATATTACATTAAGTACTTGATTAATATATTTGTAACATAAATTACAATTATTTTAAGGCTTGTTCCTCTGGTTTCTTTTTTTTTTATTTAAAGAGAAAAAAACAGGAAAAAGGTAGAAATATTACAGAATTTCAAGAAAAGAAGATAAATAGTAAGAACTCACTAGTTCTAAATTACATATTGTTCTTTTAGAAATAGTTATTCAAGTTAAAGAATTAAAGTACACAAAGTGAACACTCAAGCAGTGAGAGTGCAAACAGATCTGTTCAACAATCCAACAAGAATCTAGAAATATGGTCATCAATCCCACACACCTAAACATACATGCAGCTATATCTTTTATAGCGCTTCCTATTTCCTTTTTTACAATAGGAATTAGACATTTTTAAAATTTTATTTAAACAGAAAAAAAGGGTAGCAATAATACAGAATTCTAAAAGAAAGAAAAAAAAGGAGAATGAGAAAAAGCCCCACTAAGAAATCAGTAATTTATAAATTACATACTGTCATCCTGGATGTAGTTGTTCAAGTTACAAAGTTAAAGGATACATAGTAAACATTCAAACAGTCAGACTACAAACAGTTCTGCTCAAAGATCCAACAAAGATTCAACAATATGGTCATCTATTTTACACACTCAAACATACATGCAGTTATATCCCTTACAGCACTTTCTTTTTGTCTCTTTTTTACAATAGCAATTACACATTTTGGTTTTATTACTCTTGTTGGTTTATTTTCTTGATAATTGTCTTTCCTCTTTCTGATGTTCTTCTATTTCATTTTCTCCATGTTTCTGTTTTACTTTTTACCAACACAATTTTGCATAACCTTTGAGTAAAACTTTAAGTGGTTAAGAATTTCACATATTTTACAACTCAAAAATAATCATTTTACTTTTCTGTTTACTTCTATTTATCAATGTATAGAACTTTACATAGGTAATTAACATTGATCAATATTTTTGGTTTTTATTTATTGGATCAATATTTGGCCAACAAAATATAATGCATGGTCTCTTCACTTTTATAAACTTTGATGTCAACAAAATGTCTCATAAGTCATCTACTTAGTGTTAATATACCGTAATTCCTAAGATAATCCTTCATTGATGGATACTAAGGTATTTCCCATATTTTAACCCCTTAAACCTGACTACAAACCCTAAAACAGCAGAATAGAATCTCGTTTACCATTTGTAATTGCCAAGGTTCAATGCAAACTAAATGTACTCTAGGTATTTTAAGTAGAAAGAGGTTTCATACAGGGAAATCGATGCTTTGACAATTACAAAATCTAAAGAGTAAGAATCAGAAAAATGGCTCAGGAACCACTGCATTTAGTAAGAGAACTTCCCAGGAAGCTGGGGGCAGAAAGCCTAAGCTGCCCATGCTTCTTAAATTCTGTATCTCCATAATCTGGCAGAATAGGAGTAGCCAAAATACAGAATACCAAATGGCTCCCACCCTCCTTCTGCCTTCTGCGCCTCATGTAAATATATCTTATCATTTGGATCTAATTTGCATCCAGATTTCTAACTCCCAGAGATGCCTAAATGCCAGTTCTTACATTGCCAGTCTCTGTAGTAAAGGAGAACACTCCAGAAGGAGGCAAGTGTGGGAACAGAAAGCTCACTTAACTACATCACCAACCATTCCTCTCCAGAACCAACAATGCTGTTGGCATATGCAAAGTGAATAGTTGGATACCTGGGTTTCTGCTCTGAAGATGTTTGGAGTCTAGCTGATAGAAAGGTGTGGAACAATATGAAATGCAGAGCAGGACAGCAGAAATGGAGATTCTCTGATTAGGAAAACAGAGAACTTTGTTGAGTGTGACTATTAACCATGTATAACACTGAAAGCTAATTAGAGGCCAATGTAGACAATTTTTGGTTTCCACTGCTCTTTCTCTCTCTTATGCCACAGAATATCAACCATTTTTGATGAATTACTGTTCTCCTAGTTGCCACAACTAATGTTTTTTGAAATGCCACCATATGCACTAATTTCTTCTCATTCAGTCCAATTTTGTGTAGAATTAAGGTGGATCTGATGTCATCAAAGCATTGCTTAGAATTTAGTGCTGCTGATACGTATAGGACTCTTAATAACTAAGCTAATACAATGAGGTAAGTTAATGCCAGAACATTTTGGGTCACTTTTTTATACAGGGACTAACAAGTGTAGAAGAGAGAAGTACCAGATTTGGGGAAAATGTTTTAAAAATATCTGTCTTATGGAATCTTTGTAAACACTTACCTAACATCAGCCTTGGGTGAAACATTGCTGAGTTCTCACTTGTGTATATTATATAACAGATGATTAATAAATTCTAACATCCATTCAACAAAATCCTGTATGTTATCTACTTGGTCATCAACAGAAAAAAAGGAATATTTGCATATGCATTTGACACATTGGGTGGGGTATTAGGCTCTGGAACAAGATGAGAAAATGTATTGAGACAAAAAAGTTTAGTCTACTCATTGTGTCATGGGTTGTATTGGCACCTCCTTTCAAATGTCTTAATCTCAATGACCTGAGAGCACAACCCCATATTTTGAAATGGGAATTTGAAAATGTGATTTGTTAAAATGAGGTCCTATGAGAGTAGAGTTGATTCCTAATCCAATATGACTGGTGTCCTTACCAAGATGAACATGAGAACAGCCATTTATAAGCCAAGGGGAGAGTCCTGATATAGATCCTTCCCTCACAAGGAACCAATCCTACTGACATTTGGATCTGGGAGTTCCAGCATCCAGAACTGTAGGAGAATGAATGACTATTGTTAATCACCTAGCTTGTGGCAGCTCTGGCAAAGGAAGACAAGATCAGAGTAAGAAAAGTTAGTTAGAAAAGCAATATGGACCACATGAAGGAACTTGCATATTCCGTGTAAGAATGTCATGGAAAGAAGATAAGATAGGCAGTTTGGTATAGGAAAAAGATGTAACACACCCTGCACTGCAGGGAAAGACATCTGGAGACCCAGTTGACAAAGTGCGATGGGAAACCAATAGACTTGTGAGTTCTTCTATGGTCCAGGAAGTGGAGGAAAAGCCTGGGAAGCAGCAGTATAATGGCACTGGAGCCTTTTTTGCTGATGGACTTGAGGATTCTAGAGGAGAGATAGTGATCTAGGCTTGAAGGTCTTAGTCTGCTCTGAGTAAAGGGGAGCAGTTGCTGGGGCTTCATTTTGGAAATCTTGTTTTCGTGAGAAAAAAAAATCGATCCGTATAGAAAGCTCCTTGTCAGTTATAAGCTTGGAATAGACCCTCAAGATGAAGTTGGAGGTCCCTATTTTAGAGTCAGTAGCTTTGGAGGGAAGCAAAGCCCTCTTGTGCGGAAAAAAAAAGCAACATGGTGGGGGGGAATATGGCAAGAAAGAGTATAATGTATGCCTTAGAATGTCTCCCTTAAGGGAAATTCTTGGGAAGTGAGATTAGTGGGTTAAGTTCATGTGTATTTTATGTGTCTTGCCTATGGCTAAATTTTTTCCCAAAGGACTGCACCAATTTATTATACTTAAATTAACATCATATAAGTAGATTGTTTCCTATTAAATTTTAAAGTCTATTTGTATCCAGAACTTTAAGCCATCTTCAATTTCCAGGGATAAATCTTGCTTCATCAAGATAAATTAGTCTTTGAATACTAATAATTATTAGAGTGCTACCATGGCTTACTTTCTTTGTAGTTGTTAAAGACACGATCACTATTAGCATCATCATCCTCATTAGCACATTCACTGGAGAGCTGGGGGTCACCCAGTGCTCAAGGGGCAAGCTGCCAGGGAAGCCCTGTACCTGGATGGGGGTAGTTCCTATAGTTTGCCCCAGTTTCTGCCTTGTTCAGAGACAATATGACAAGAAGCCTGGAGCTGGGCTGACCCTGTGAAGAACTGGAATGGTGTCATTTGGGAGTGAAGAGGAAAGGGAGTGGAGACTTAGGCAGCCAAGGAAAAGGAAGAGACAGGAGAGTTCCAGAGATGTCTATATCCTTGGTGAACACAATCCCTCACCACCACTGTGGTTCTGTTCAGTAGAGTGCTAACCTCTAGCAAACTGAAGCACAAATAGGTAACTCCATGGTTTTACACTCATTTGAAATAATATCTGTAGTGTTTGTGCTGTTATAATAAAATCCCTGAACCAGATAATTTATAAATAATGAAAATTTACTTTTCAGAGCTGGAGAGGCTCAAGTCCCAAGATTAAATTTCTGGCAGATTCAGTGTCTGATAAGGACCCAATGCCTGATTTCAATATGGCACCTTACATAGCAGAAGAGATGAGACAGAAAAGACCAGCCTCACCCCCAAAAACATTCTGAGAGCCATTGGACTGATGTGCTGTCCTTCTTTCCTGCCTGACCTTTTGCACTGTGCTTCCTTCACAATGTTGTACATTTAATTCATCACCAGGTAGAGATGAATGCCTTTGGCATCCTACATTTTGCCTAAAGAATTCACCTCTATCACAAGAGCAATTATGTGAATAGAGTACAATTTGTAGGGTAGACTTTTGTACTTACCATTATGTTTCTATTAGCCTTTACCAAGTACAGTTATTATGATGTAAATGCTACATTTTAATTAGCTCTTATGTATGTGTTCATCCAATTAACATTATTTTTTTACACGAATATGAGTGAAGTTCAACTAATCATATGCACATGTACACACAGAGGGAGTAGATGATGGATGGCTTCACACATGTGGCAAATAAAACATTTGACAAGCAATCTTCTGTTTTTAATAACAAGAAACATTGTGAGGAAAGAGAAATGGGAGGGAAATAAATCTATTTTTATGGAGCAAGAGAAGCAATGAAATATATGAGAATTCCAAATGAGTGTTCAATGAGATTGTCATTATAGGTGATTTCAATTATTTCAAGCTAATTGAAAATCTCTAAGGTATTCTGTACCACAGACTCCCTAAGAAACAGATATACAGAGGAGAGTTTGTCTGTCTTCTGATCCAGGAGCTCCCCAGAGCAAAATTCAGATTCTTCTCTGCCAAGAAAGATGGTGCCTGCAAAGTAGAATTACTCAAGACACCAAGGTTAAATAGGGCTGCAGATTTACTACAAAGATGACAGGAGATTTATTTCAAACTAGTATTCCTTTCTGCTGCTCAGAAAATGCCTTCCATTGTGTTTTGCTTTTTTGGCTGAGTTCAGATTCCATGGAAGTCATCCAACTTCTCCAAAAGTACCCAGGAGCTTCCTGGAGCCATACTTCCATAAATAGGGCCATCTTTTGAGTAATACATCACTGATGTGTCTTGAGTAGATTATTACCCTAATATATCATTAGAGCAACAACTTGCTTTGGTGATGGATGGTGTAATAGAGCTTGGGAGGTGCCATTCACTCAGTGATAAATTGCCCCTTGCTCTGATGTATACACACAGAACTGCCCTATGAATCCTTCCTGAAGAGGAAGAGAGAGACCGAAGAGTGGGTTTTGTTTAAAGAAGCACAAATGAAGCTCTCAATACTCCAGATTCCTTGTAGATGAACCCACAATATGATTTATAGTCTAACCACGAGGTGATAAAAGAACAAAAACATATAAATTCTGCATTCAGCAAACTTTTAAAAAGCCAAGACCATAGGTAATTCTTACTGAATGGTTCAGTAGGTTCTCCACCACTGTGGCCTACACCTATTTTTAAAAGGGAGCTATAAAAGTTCTATTTTCTAAAAAATTAACAACACTTTTGTGGAAACAATTCTCCTTCTTCTTTCACATCTTTTCTGCTCCTCCTTTTGTTTCTTTGTTCTTCTCCCTCCTTTCTTCTCTTTTTTCTCTTTTCTTGCTCCCTCCTCTCTCATTCTCCTCTTCTTCCTCTTTTTTCTCTTTATTTCGAGATACTCTAAAAGTCAAATTTTATGAGTTATGAGCATGCCTTGAATTTCTGCTTTGTTTAGCTGTGGTGTTAAAACTCTTGAGATAGATGTATCTCTGAAAGTAAAATATTTCTCAAGACATTGCAGGTATGAACCAGAAAAATGATCTTAGGAAAAATTCCCCACAAATGCTAGCAACAGAGCTGCATAGCAGTTGGCAATATGTTTACAAGATCAGAACTTAAACATTGCTTTCCAAAGAAAATTTGGAGAAGGAAGGAATATTGTTTTCCTTGAGTCTATAGCTAAAAGGAGTGGAGTTACATAGTGGGAAAGCTTTGGGTTAGAAAGAGTCCATGAGGAGAAGTAATTGTTGCTTCTGGATCATTGAGGTTGTAAGCAGATTGGGGGTCATGATGGTATCTGAGTGAAGGGTTTAAACATTCTTTTGTTCTCCCCTAGTATCTTGTTAACAATTTAACCTTCCACATATCTCCTTCCCTCCGTCCTCTGACCCTTATAATTAACTTTAACACATTTCAGAATTTCTGTTTGTCAATGAGTTCCAGGCAGACCCACCTGAGGTCAGAAACAATGGCACTCTCTTCTTGTAAGTGTCCTGCTCCTTTTTACCCTATCAAGATTTTTCCTATCATAAATCCCTGAGCTTCTCATTTGACAAATCAGTCAATAAGCTTTTCCCAAATCTCTGCAGGATCCTTTTAAAAGAAGACCATCATGTAAGGCAAAGTGTGGAGGCATCTTTTAATCAGTATTAACTAAACATTACAGCAGGTCATTTATTTAAGCAATGTGCTCCAACAGGTCAGACTGAAAACTAAAATGGAGTCATGTTACCCAACTGAAATTATTACTTGACCTTTTAAGAAATCGAGAGAGAGAGAATAAATTTTCCAAGCAAGCCAATTTCAATTGTCAGTATAAAGTTCCTTCTGCCTTAAGAGGATTCTTGTACAAAAAGGTAACCTGATGTAGATCACTTAACAACTTTTCTATTGCTCTATCTCTTTCCTGTCTTACAATGAAAGTAATTTTGAAAGGATCAATTGTCTTTTTTTTGTATCTACTTTCTTTAGTTCTTCTGTTTAAAAAAAAAACAACTTCTGCTTAGCACTTCATCTATTGTATGAAATGAAGTGTTTCCTGATTCTAGAATCAAAAATAAAGTCAATTAAGATCACTGAATTAAACTGTCACAATTTTGTCCTTTGACACCAGCTTTCAGTGTTGCTCTGCATGCTTAATTTATGACTATTTAAATGGTCAAACACAATGAAATGTATTAATACATTGGTTTCTACATTTTGAATAACACTAACTAAAATGATTAAGAATGATGGTAATCTTGCATGCCTGTATCTGGTAACCTGAGCTACTATTTTCAAGATTACAATATACAATATAACAACCATTGTTAAGTTCTATCATCTTGTTTTGAAATCTTATCTTGCTATTGTTTTTTCTTTTTGTTGTCATTTTGCTTTTTTGTTATTGTGTCTTAATTTTTCTGTTTTTGTCTCTTTAAAATAAATTTTTTAAAAAATGACAGTAATATCATTTTAGAATTGTTTAACTTCTAGAAAGCATAAGTCATATCATTGTCTATTTTGATGATTTTCCTCACACCACTCATCACATAGATTGGGTGATATTATGACTGTCTTTGGCAGAGAGAGGGTGCAGGAGGGGCTAAGGGCTTTGCCCAAACCCACATGCACCTTTGGTCTGAACTAAATTTCGGACTATTCCAGTGTGGTGACACACCCTGCCTTTTCCCACTGCACTGTGTCCCCGCCACCTCCACCTGGGGAATAATTTCAGTATCATTGAATCCCTGAATCCCTGAACAGATCTTCAAAGAGACATCCATAGGAAAATCATCATTGTGAAATACAGTTATGTATACAAGTATTTTGCTGGAGTCATTGGAGTTAGTTTAGCTGAAACTAAAATTCTCAAGTGCAATAACCAGGAACCTCAAAACACCTGAAATACCTTAAAGTTCCTAAAGTCACATGAGAGTGAAACATATGCTGATTTAAAATTCGGTTTGTATTCAAATACATGCTTTTTCACTTGGAAATATTTTTGAAACCTGACAAACCGAAATTTTTACTATTTTCTGCTCTGCATAGGGGAGGGATACCTTTTCAAATTTATGCCCTTTTTGAGGCAAATAGTAGGAGAATTGAGAGCTTTTTTAAAGCATCTGTTTCTTCTCAGTTTCCCAAAGTAGATCTTTCCCAAACTGGCATATTTTGGGGTGGCCTTGCTTAGCACAGGAAGATTCAAGGATGGTGGTTGTGCAGGAAAAGCTGTAGTTTCTCAAGAATGATTGTGGGGTTAAAATTTTGGTTCACATAGTCATTTAACCAACAGTTCAACTGACATCTTTTGAACAAAATTAATTTTATGTGAGTGTTCCACATACAGACTCTAAAGGTATACAGTAATAGTAAATTTTAAAAAAAGAATGTAGATGAAAAATTGGTAGTCAACTTAACACCAGCTGAGTTAAATCAGCATGGTGCTGAGCGTAGATGTTCCACATGAGGAAAGTTGCCAGCATAAATAGAGACGTGGAGAAGACGAGCGAGGCATTGTGGGTTCTCTTACGTGTTGCTGTTTGAGCCGTTGGTTCTCCTGGAGGAGCCTGTCATGACTAGCTTCCCCAGTGTGAGTTCAAACATTGTCATCAGAGGAGCTCGGCACCTTGTTGGTGAAAGTGGCTGTGGTTCACTTTGGGGGAGCTCTGGTCCTTACATCAAGCATCGCTTCCTGGCTCCAGCGGGGAAGACGTGTGCCGTTTAATCTCCAGGACAAACTTGTCATACTGGCTTTCTGGCATATACTCAACTGTTCTTATCATCAGAGGTGCTCAGGCCTCCGTGTCACTGAGGAGGCTGTGGTGCTTTTCAGGGCAGCCCTGGTTCTTATTGTGAGCATGACTTCTCGGCTCCTTTGTAAAACCCTATCAGCACAGCTCTTTCTCCCCACTGGCATAGACTTTCTAGCTTCCACCGCTGACCGCTGGGCCTTCCCAGTACAGATCCATATAACAGACTCGTGTGAGTCCTTCTCATGAGCTGTAGGCCTCCAGTTGGACTTATGGGAGGAACTGCCATGGGCTCTAGGTTTTCTTCTGGATTCATGTAGGACATTGCTGTGGGATCCAGGCCCTTGGCTGAATATTTTGTGTCTTTAGTGTTGTGGACAGATTTCCGGCACTTTCTTGTGGTAAACTCTGGATGACCATCATAAAATAATGTTATAAATTCTGTGTCCCGATTCTAATTGTTCTCCTCACAACCCCTGACTACAACAGTAGCCATTTCCCAGTCTCTCCCATGTGGTCTCATTTCCCAGAGGTAAACTTGCATAACACTTCTGTTTCATTCCTCTTAGTTATCATCATAATCCTAGATAATGGCACATATTCTTTCTTGACATATCAATGCTAAGTATTTTCTTCACTGTTAATTCTTAATTATGCATTATTTTATTTTATAATACATAAGAAATGACAACTTCACACTATTCCTTCCCTATGACCCCTTTAATCTAGCAATTTTTGCAGTCTCAAGTTCCATTCCTCACATTCCACACTTTGTGTTTGTTGCCTTCCCTTTTCCTTCAATAGATGCTGTGGTGGGTTGATAGCTGTGGTCAACTTGTAACACCAGTTGAATCAGCATGGTGCTCAGTGTGGATGGCCCATCTAGGGATTGCTGCTAACATAAAAAGGGAGAACTGGAGGGGAAGAATGGGAGTAGTTGGTTCTCCTGGAGAAGCTTGTCATGCTGGCTTCCCTGATATGAACTCGGCTATTATCATAGAAGGAGCTCAGATCTGTGTCACTGAGAATGGCTGTGGTTCACTTTGGGGGGGCCCTCTTCCTTACTTTGAGCATCACTTTCTGGCCCCAGTGGGGAAAATGTGTGCTCTTCAATCTCCAGAAGAAGCTTGTTGTGCTGCCTTCGTGATATGAACTCAGATGTTCCCAACATCAGATAAGCTGGGACCTAGTTGTCACTGAAGATTATTGTGATACTTTTTGGGGGAGCCCTGTTCCTTACTTTGAGCATTGCTTCCTGGCTCCAGTGCAGAACCCTCAGCCTACTGGCACAAATCCTTCATCCCTCTGGCACATCCTTTCTGGCTTCCACCACTGACCTTTGGGCCTTCCCAGCACAGATCCATGAAACAGATTTGCATGCATCAATATCATGGGCTCTAGGCCTCCAGCTGAATTTATGGGGTGGGGGGGCATTGGCACCAGCTCTAGGTCTTCAGCAGAACTCAAGCATGGTGTTGCCATGGGATCCAGGCTCTCAGCTGGATTTTTTGTGGTCTTTAGTGTGTGGACAGATTTCCTGTGCTTTTGGTGTTTGACTCTTTGAGTGACTATTATAAAATAATACCATAAATGGTGTGTCCTGTTTTGTCTTTTTCTTGCAAACCCTGACTACAACAGACACTCCAATTATCCCAAGAGCCATTCTGGTATTGACTTTGTTTCTGTCTACACGTTCACCCTTGAGGAAGTGCTCCCTCCCTTTTTGGAGTGCTGTTTCTATCCAGTGTCATTTTCCTTCAGCCAAAAAGAACTGCCTCAGAATTCTTATAGTGAAGTATACTGCTGATAAAATCTTTTTTTTTGGTCTGAAAAATCTTTCTTTTGCCCTTTTTTCTTAATACATAAAGTGTCACTTGCCTTTTAAAAATTGAGTATTATTTAGCTACTTTTATCTACTGATTGGTACACTTTTATACATCTTTGTATACATAACTAACGTTAATAATACAATAAAGGTCATGTATAATAATAAAATAATAAAATAAAGATCATGAACCCAAGCTTCATTCAGGCACCCTCCTTGTTTTTGTTTGTTTGGTTGGTTGGTTGGTTGGTTTTTTCTTCCTTTAGAGGAAACTACCATTCAGTTACCACTTTAGACTTGTTTGGTCTGTTGAACTTGATAGAAAAGGAATTCTGTATTGTGTCTAACTTCTTTCCCTCCAGGCTGTATCCATGAACTCCAGCCATGTTGTTGCCTGAGTCCTAGTTCATTTTTTTCATTGCTACATGATACTTTCATTTTGTGGATATACTACAATTTATATATCCATTTTACTCCTGATGAGCATTTAGATTTATTCCAGTTTTAACTTTTAAGAATATTTCTAGAGTAAGTATTTTTATACACGTCATTTATTGGACATTTGCATTCATTTAGCCAGTACTGCAGGAGTTGAGAGGCAGGGTTTGTGAATCTTTAATAGATACTGCCATGGAATTCTGGAACACAGCTGTAACAGTTCATATACCTACCATGGATGTGATTGTTCCAGTTTGTCCAAATCCAATGTTAGGTACAGAAGTAACTGATTAGGATTTGACTCTGTTTCTCTGATGGATAATGAAAATGAGCAGTTTTGAAATGCTAGCAGGATATTCTCTTTTATGAGGTGTGAGTCTTTTTTCTGATGTTTTCATTGTGATATCTTTTTCAATGTGTAGGAACTCATTGTAAGTGAATGATAAAAATTCCATGTCAGATATATTAAAAATATATAAGTAAAGAGGGTAGGATTTTTTTTTAATAGTAAAGACTGAACCTAAGACCTCACAAATGGTACACACTCTACCACTGAGCTATCTCCTCAATTCTTTCACTTTTTTTTTCAGTACTGATGATCAATTGTGGGGCTTTGTGGTTGCTAAGAAAATACTATACCCCTGAGCACAATACTCATCCCTCTGAAATATTCTGAATTTGTTTTACATATATTATGAGAAATGGATTATTTTTTAATATGAATACTATAGTCCAAATTATGTCCCCTGCAAAATTCATGTGTTGAAACTTAATCATCTACATGATCATATTAAAATATTTTGGGATCAGGAAATGAGATCAAGGCCTTGATAAAAGAGGCTCCAGCCAGGACTGTCCCTCTTCCCTCTCTGTCTGCTACCATATGAGAATGGAGCAACAAGGCACCACCTTGGAAGTCTAGAGCAGCCCTCTCCTGACACCAGCACTGACACCGTGACCTTGGATGTCCCACTCTCTAGAACTGTGAAGAAATGCATTTCTTTGTTTTTAAATAAATTACAATACTCAATTTCAAGCATTTTGTTTTAGCAGCGAAAGCTTTGCTGTTCGGTTGGCAGAACATTCTTTACTGAAAAGATTTTTTTTCCTGCGAAATTACCATGAGATGTTTATTGTATTAGACACATAAGTACAGGTACATGGCTTGGCTTCTGGATTCTTTGTTCCACTGCATTGCACTGTCGTTTTGTCCTTGCAGGAATAGTATTTCTTGCAATGCTCTGTGAGGTGTTAAATCTGTATTGTGTTGAAACACTCTGGGTAAAATCAATATTTTTCCTCAATAAATGTTTGGCTGAATTCACTGGTAAGGCCATCTAGTTCAAAGTTTTCTTTGGGTGAAGGTTTTATGCCATGAATATAATTTGTTAAATAAAGAATTGTTTGAGATGTATTTCTTTCTTTTGTCAGTTTTCCTGAAACTTATTTTTAAAGAAAGTTGATGTATAATAGAAGCTGTCAAATTTGTTGGCATAAATTTATTTACAAGGTCCTATTATTATCACCTAGATATCTGTAACATTCAGAGTGATGTTTTTCATTTCTAATATTGAAAAATAAGATTTTTCTCTTTTTTATCTTGAACAACTCTAGAGGTTTATAAATCTTATTAATCTTCCTGAGAGCCAGTTTTTGGCTTTTTAATTCTCCGTTGTGCATTGGATTTCTAGTTTATTGATTCTTTTTCTAAACTTTATTGTTGCCTTTCTTTGGGGCTTAATGTGCTGTACTTTTTCTAACTTCTTTAGAACAAAGTTTATGTAATTAATTTTTAATCTTTTTTATCATGCAAATTTTTAACTATAACTTCCTTCCAATAGCTGTAGCTCTGTTCTACAGATTTTAATAAGTTGTATTTTCATATTAATTAATTTTATATTAATTCACTTTCTGATTTCCATTGCAACTTTGTCTTTAACAATGGGTAGCAAAGCCCAGTGTGGTGGCACACGCCTATAATCCCAGCACTCGGGAGGCTGAGGCAGGAAGACTGTTGCAAGCTCAAGACCAGCCTGGGCTACCAAGTGAGCTCAAGGCCAGCCCAAATTGCACAATGAGAACCTATCTCAGGAAGACAAAAGAAAAACAAAACAAAACAAATTTTAAAAAAACTCTGGAGATTTTTCTAGTTATGTTTCAGTTATTGGCTTTTGGTTTGATTCTGCTATGGTCATATAACATGTTTTGTATGTTTTTGGTCCACATGCAGGTCCAAATTTATTAAAATTGCTTTATTTTGGCAAATATTACATGCACACATAAAAAATATATACATTTTGCATTTGTGTTCTATAAAAGTCGACCAGGTTCAGCTGCTTATTTAAGTTGTGCAGATCTTCTGGCTCTGTCTTCATAGGCTCTTCTTCAGTATGTTCTCAGAGAACTAGGTCCCTTATAAAAAACACTAATTATATGATCAGAGCTACATGCTTCTGACTTCATTAAACGTTACTCCTTCCTACAAAAGCCTTACCTCTAAATACAGCTATGTGGAGGCTTAGGAATTTAACATATGATGGTGGACTGGGCTGGGAGGATACGAACAGTCTGAAGCACAGACATTCTCCATGCAACTGCTCAGAGCTGTTCTCTATTTTAGTTTGTACAGTAAAATGTATCTTATTATGTTGCTTAATCATTTTATATCCTTATTTATTTCATTTTGTACTCTTGATCTGTACTATAATATTTTAAATGTTATTGGTGTGTTTCTGCAGCTCTTAACATATTTTATTGTATAATATTTATCAAAGTAGAAGTGGTTACTCTATGTTTTGTGCTTGGGCATTCATATTTTTTATGTCTTTATTGTTAATTGTGGCCTTCAACATCCAAAATTGCCCCTTGTCACAATATTTTTTTTTTCTAAAATAGAATGCAAGTCCTTTTTGCTTTGTATTCTTTTTCCAGTCCCTTCATTTTAGACTTCCTAACTCAGAGCTGTGGATGTGCTTGGAGAAATTTCCCTTATGTACATCATAAGGCTGTATACATCATCATGCTTTGTAAGCAAAATTTAAAATGTTTTTCTTTTAACAAGTGAATTCAATCCATTCACATTTACTAATATTACCAATACATATGGTTTCTACTTTGCCTTATTAGATATAAGCATATTACTATAAATGTTATGCAATATTTACTGTGTTTCTGCCTTCACAGGCTGTATTTTAGTTCTTTTTCTTTTGTAATTGCTAGAATGGCTTTTTGTCTGAATGCCTGCTTTAATGTACTTACTTTTTTGGTTTGCTAATTCTTCTATCAGTATTCTTGACTCCTATACAATTAAAAAGGATTCTATTTTCTTTTTCCTTTTCCTGTACTCTAGGAAAGTAGGATGTTACTTTCCTACCTTTGCTTTGATCTTATATCTGTTTAAATGCTCAAAATCAGCTTTTTTGTTGTTAATTCCTTAGTCTTTCCTTGGTACAATAAATTTTCATTTCTTTCTCAAGGAGGATGAAGGGATAGAGTTCTCTGAGTTCCTTCATATACAAAACTGTTTTCCCAGAGGTCATTTCTTTAAAAATGGAGCCTTTGACTCACCGTTCCTCTCCTTTGGTTTCTTTGACAATGCTGTTTAATTCTGTTTTGCTTTGTCTTACCTATTGCTCTTTGGAAACCTTGTGCTAGTGGATTCTTTTACCCTTTTAAGTAATTTAAACATTTTTTATTTTTTAGTTTTTTGAATTTTTTTATTTTAAAAACAAAACAAAAGGATAAAAATGACAGAATTTCGAAAAACAGTACATTAGCACTACTTAATATACTGCATATTATTATCCTGAAAATAGCTTAGATTACAAAATTTAGGCATAAAAAATGATCATTCAGACAATGAAAACACAAACTGTTCTTTCTAATGAACTAACAGAGATTAGTACTATAGTTATCTATCTGGTGTGCATTTACATATGCATCCCAGTTGTTTTTCCTTTTGAGCACTTTCTTTCCCTTTCACTCTGGATCTTATTTACTGTTTTTTAAAATTTGCACTAGGGAGATGATACTATGTATGCACATGTGAGTCTGATTTCTTTCACTTATGAATATGGTCTCTAGTTGCATTCATTTACCTATAAAAGCCTCAAGTTTATCCTTCTTTAGAGCTGAGTGGTACTCCTTTGTATAAAAACACAGAGGGCACTGAGAAACCAAGCAACTAGCTCGCCACCCTGGTAAATGGCTGTGGCCTGGTAAGCTGCAGCCGCGCCCAGGGCAAGAACCATCAGCGTCTCCTGAAATCCACTCCATGTTGGAACTTAGGGTGCTGGAAAACCAAGCAACTAGCTTGCTGCCCTAGTAAGTGGCTGTGTCCCGGCAAGCCACAGCTGCCCCAGGGTGAGAATCATCAGCGTCTCCTGAGATCCAAGCCATGTTGGAACTTAGGGTGCTCAGAAACCAAGCAGCCAGCTGACCTCCCTGGTAAGTGGCTGTGAGCTGAGATTCAAACATTCATATCCCCCCCCACTCCCTGTTAGCAAGTGGGAGCCAGAAATCTGAGCAACTCTTTCAAGGTTGACTGTATGCAATGTGGCAAGTAGGGGGGATTTCCTTCTACCATCTCTTTGAAGGCAAATATTTTTATTGCTGTTTTGCTTTGTTCTGATTAATGGTATTGCTCTATTTGATATTCTGTTTTGATAAGTTCTAAAATGTTCTGTATTTCCTTTGATTCTGCTATACCTGATTGAGGGAACAGCTGTTGTGGGGAAAACAAGATATACAATGGTACCTATTACTGTTGTCCTGTTGACCTGCCATGAAGTTCTATACCAATTTCACTACACTGTCTCAATTGGCTTTGTTCTGTCTTGTTCTGTGGTATTTTACTACTTTAAAAATAAAAAAAAAGTAAAAATGCAACACCTTTTTTATCCATTCCTTGGCCAATCAGCATTTGGGTTGTTTCCAAGATTTAGCTATTACCAATTGTGCTGGTGATCAGGGGTGCACATATATCACTGCGGCATGTTGTTTTCAATTCTTCTGGAAAGGTACCCAGAATTGGTTGTTTGGAGTCGATTTTCCTCAGTACTGAGAGAGTTTTCTATTACATGGAATCGGGTCTTCACTTCTTTCTAGAAATTTTAGCTGTATTGCAGTTTTAGAATATTTTAGGTGTTTGTAATGATCACATTTATTTTAGGGAATTTGTACCTGAGCGTGATATATCTTGTTCCTCTTTTTCCCCCCATTTGTGTCCACTTCCTTCAAACCCTCTTCCCTTCCCTATTCACAAAGTTTTGTTTTCATTTTATCCTTCTTATCTCATTTTTCTTTCCCTTCCCTCCTTCTCTTCTCTCTCCTTCCCAGGTCCCTTTTTCTTTTGAACAGTTTTCTTCCTATTCACAATATCTACTGTACATTTTGGTTGATTTTTTGTGGTAGTTCCTGTACCACAAGGGTTGTATTCTTAAAGTCTTTGACTATACCAATATCTTCAAGAGTTTCACCTCTTCTCTCTTCCACCAGATTTAATGTTTCTGCTGTAATATTTAGAGCTTTGATCCATTTCAAATTTAGTTTAGTGCATGGTGAAAGATATGGGTCCAATTTTAATCTTAAACATTTGGAGAGTCATTTTTTCCAGCACCATTTATTAAAGAGGCCATCTTTCTTCCAGTAAATGTGTTTGGCACCTTTGTCAAAGATAAGATGGCTTAGTATGTCTGGAGTTATTTCTGTATCTTCTAATCTGTTCCACTGATCTGTAGTTCTACTTTTTTTAAATTCTTTTGCTATTGCCATGCTATTTTATTTTTTTATCACAGTATCTTTGTAGTATAATTTCAAGTCAGTGATTGTGATGCTCCTTGCCTTGCCTATGCTCTCTAGAATTGCCTCTGCTATTCTAGGTCTCTTTTGCTTCCAGAGAAATTTTAGGATTGTTTTCTCTAGTTCCAAGAGATATGTTATTAGAATTTTTATCAGAATTGCATTAAAACTGCATAACAGTTTTAGAAGTAAAAATATTTTCAGTATCTTGGTTCTTCCTGCCCAAAAGCAAGGAACAACCTACCATTTTCTGATATCCTCTTTAATCTCTTTTTTCAAAGTGCTGTAGTTTTCAATATAGAGCTATTTCTCTTCTTTTGTTTGGTTGAGTCTTAAGTATTTCTCTTTTTTATGCTATTGTAAAGTTGTTGTTTCCCTAGTATCTCTCTCAGTGAGTTTTTATTTGTGTATAAGAATGCTTTTGATTTTTGAGTGTTGACTTTGTATCCAGCTATGCTACTAGATCTGGTTATTAAACCTAGAGGTCTTTTGGTGGAGGTGTTGAGATCTTCAATGTAGAGTATCAAGTCATCTGCAAGTAATGTTTGTCTAACTCCTTCCTTTCCTATCTTTATTCCTTTTGTTTTTTTTCTCATGTCTAATTGCTCTGGCAAATGTCTCCAGATCTATGTTGAATAGAAGTGGTGATAATGAGCACCTTTGTGTTTTTCCTGATTTTAGAGTGGAAGCTTTCAGTTTTTTGACAGTCTAGTATGATGTTGACTATTGATTTCTCATAGATAGCTTTTATCATATTGAGATAAAGACCATCTATTCTGACTTTCTTCAGGGTTTGGTTTTTCTGCATATATTGAGATGATCATATGGCTTTTTCCTGGACTTTGTTAATATGTTATATTACATTTATTGATTTGCATATATTGAACCATCCCTGATCCATGGGATGAAACCTACTTTTTAATGGTGTATAATCTTCTTGATGATTTGCTGCATTCTGTTTGCCATTATCTTATTGAGCATTTTTGAATTTATGTTCAATAGGGAGATTAGCTTGTACTGAATTCCTGGAATTTTGATTATTACATGTGTTGGTTTAGATTTATTTTGGTTAA
The DNA here is from genome assembly GCA_004027455.1 of Hydrochoerus hydrochaeris. Lineage (NCBI taxonomy): Eukaryota > Metazoa > Chordata > Mammalia > Rodentia > Hydrochaeridae > Hydrochoerus > Hydrochoerus hydrochaeris. The sequence continues at coordinate 7,014 of PVLA01008449.1, read as the reverse complement.
GACTAATTGGATTTCTATATGTGTCACATATCTGTATGTCAAAGTGTTATACATCTATTTTTGAACTTCTATTGCTATCATTTCAGAAATTTCAGATGGATGACCTCTCTTTTCTTCTACCTCATTAGCTCTTTGACTTGTCCTGGGTGGGCTGGAGGTCTTGGGGTGGGTTTTGCTTTGTGTCTTGTCATTTTCTATTTTTAATTTTTTTTCTGTATTCATGAGTATAAATTTCTTAGAGTAAATAGCTTTATCACTGATATGAGGCCTCTCTAGGAAATTTTTGTTCTTTAGAGGTGTTTTCTATGTGTAGAAGGTCCTTGGCTTTTGTGTCTGTCTCAAGATCCTATCTTTCCAATTTATTAAGGATGAGATGTTGCTATCTTTTTGACCCAGCACCTCAGTCCCTTGGTACTGGACCTTGGTGATGGTTATGACCCCAGACAGCCACAGTGTTTTTATGGAAGGAGAATAACTGATTACAACAGGTATGACATCCTGGATAAAGTAGTACAATTAGCAATAACAATAGTATCAAGTACCACCTAGAAACTGACCGATTGTGGTAACTCTTGATTCAGTACCTTTAACCACAGAGGCAAGACCTATAGTTATATAACAAAACCCAACATAAATCAGGAACTGTGTACAGTGAATTTCTCTGAGTGATTTTACCTTGTGGTTGGGAAATTTAAAATGAATAGGGTACAAAACAGACAGATAAATGTAAAAAAACATAGTTGAAGCAAGACCAGAAAACAAAGGATGTTCACACAAGCTTTGGAAAAGTGGAAGAGAGAGCAAGAAAAAAGAAAATAAGGAGAAGGCAAAAGATTACTGAAGCAAATCAGTGAGATTATAGATAGTGTTCATTGAAATAAAGATATCATGAAATCAAGAGATTAAGGGAGAAGAGAAAGAAAAGGAATAGAATAGCACAGAAACATGTAAAAAAGAAACAAAAGGAAAAAAAAGAAAGAAAGAAAGCAAAAACAAACAGGAAAAAAACCATCACCAACCAGACTGTAAAAGGAAAACAATACACACAAACAAAGAGAAAAAATTAAATATAATTTCTCTGGTGTCTACTGTTCTGTGGTAGTGTCCAAATCAGAGCCCCACTATGTCTGCTGTAGGATTAATGCTGAATTAGGTGTGGGGCTGATCTTGGCCTCAGATGTGGGGGCTGTAACCAGTCTTTAGCTAGCAGCTTTCTGGATGGCCTGCCCATGTCTGCTTACCCTGTTTGTCTCTGCATTGCTCTCCTAGTAGCTGTGGCCGCCTCAGACAGGGACAGCCCAAGGCTGCTCCCAAGCCACGTACAGCCTGCTCTGTTCTATACTGCTGGCTCCTCTCGTGTGCTGCCCTCCTTGTCCCATGCTGGTGGTCACAATTCAGGGAGAGTGCTGACTTCGCAGCCCAAGGGTGCTTATGCGACTGATCTTAGGCTGGGAGAGTGCTTGTTTCCTGCTCCTTGGCCCTGCTGTCACAGGTCACAGCTGTGTCTGCAGTCTGAATCCCTCTTGTGCAAGTGGTAGGGCAGGAGGGTGTGTGCTATTTTACCAGCAATCCTCAATCCACAGCCCATCTCTAACTTTGTTTTCACTAGAGGTTCCAGTTAGCAGTTATGGTGCATGACAGAAAAACAGAAAGATGAAAAGGAAAAAAGAAAAAGAACAAAAAAAATCCCTGGCAGCCCATCAGGGAGGGAGTAGTCACTCACTCCTGTGTGTGTCAGTGAAATTTTTTGCCAGGCTGCTGTGTCCTCTGTTTGCAGGAAATCCAAAGAGATGAGGGGCCTGATAGTCTATATGTACCCTGTGTGATTTGAGTTTGCCACACATTTGCAATTTTTTCAGGGTTTGTTTGTTTGTTTTATTGTTTGTGGGAATCACTTCCTGGAAATGGTGGTTTCTGCTATGAGCCTGCTGACTGTAAACCCACAGCCAGCTTTGTGGGTTGGATTATTGCTTTCTAAAATCCTATGCCTGTTTTGTTTAATCTTTAAGTCTCTCATTTTGGACTAACTTTTGCATCAGGGTGTATGGCCAATTACTTGTTTTTAGTTGATATTCTCTGAGAAGCTGCAATGTGACTTCTTCATTCAGCCATGTGGAATCTCTTTTGAAAGGGGTTTTTAAAATAGCTTCTGGCTCCTCTCTCCTGTCAGCAGTGCCCAAAAGTCTGCATTATAGTTGTAAAATTCTTTCAGTCTTTGATTTCCAAATGCAAGGCTTCCATTTGCATATATGTTGGATTGTCTTTGCCTGTCTCCCATTTCAACCACTTTCCTTGTAAATGCTTCTTTTTCTTCCTTTCCTCTAAATCTCATTTTTATCTTTGGATTTTTGTATTTTTTGGTTATCATATGTGGTTTGTTACATTTTTGTTCTAACATATGTTTTGTTAGACACTTTTAGAATTAAGCATTTCTGATATAATATTTGTCTTTTTTGAAATTTTCAGTATAAATTCTTCAAACTTCTAAATTTTTAAAAATTTGTTTCTTGTAGCTTTTTGATATCTCCAAATGCTTGTTTAATGATATTTAATTCAGTATAGAATTTTTATCTACTTCTTCGTGCATTATGGTTATTTGGGGTTAGCATATAGGAGGACTTCAACAAGTCTACATGCTTTGTTCTTGAAGTTGTAGTTTTCTTTTTATAAGAACCTTACAGATGAAGAATTCTCAAATTGCAATTCTTCAGGCACACAGATGATGGCCTGGAATCACTGACAAGAGTGTACTCTTCTTATATATAGTGCAGTTTTTTTAGTGTGTGCTTTCTTTGATAAGACAAACAGTATGTACCCTTAATTTTATTTTTTTCTTGAAAAACCCTGAATTTCCTCTTTTGTGCCTTTATTTTTTTTCATCACCAACCCCAAAGTCTGCATTTCTTTTTGCTTTCACTGCCTCTTCCAATTCTATGCTCAAATTTTTTTGTTGTCTTTAAGAATATTTGCCTTTATTTCAAAAAGAATCAACATTCATGCCAAGATAGAGCAGCTCAAATCACACCTCGACAAACACACAACGTCTGTCTCAACATGGTAATTTGGCTCTCTTTATAAATCCTATTTGTAATTTTTTAAAACTTTATTTAAAGAGGAAAAAATAGCAAAATATAAGAAGGGTAGAAATAATACAGAATTTCAAAAAAATAAACAGCAAGAAATCACTAGTTGATAAATTCCATACTGTCATCTTAGAAATAGTTGTTCGAGTTACAAAATTAAAGCATACAAAGTGGACATTCAAACAGTGAGATTGCAAACAGTTCTGCTTAAGGATCTGACAAAAACTTAGTAAAATAGTTATCTATCTTACACACTTAAACATACATGCAGTTCTGTCCTTTAGAGCACTTTCCTTTCCTCTCTTTTTTACAATAGCAATTACACATTTTGGGTTTTATTGTTCCTACAGTTCTTACTACTTTTTACACCAGAGACACAATGTGATATTTATGAATATGATTCTTATTTATTTCACATATGAGAGTAGTCTCAAGTTGCCTCCATTTACCTAGAAAGGCCTCAAGATCATCTTTTTTATAGCTGAGAAATATTCCATTGTATAAAAATACCACATGCTTTGCAACCACTCTGTGGTTGATGGGCATCTTTGTTGTTTCCAAGATTTGGCTATTACAAATTGTGCTGCTATGAACATGGGTGCACATATATCAGTGTGATATGACATTTTCAGCTCTTCTGGGAAAATACCCAGGAGGGGAAAAGCTGGATTGAATGGAACTTCCAAGCCTCGTCTTCTGAGAAATCTCCACACTGATTTCCATAGAGCTGCACCAGTCTTTACTCCCACCAGCAGCGGAGCAGTGTTCCTTTTTCCCCGCAGCCTCGCCAACATTTGTTATCAGTTGATTTCTTGATGGCAGCTATTCTTTCCGGGTAAGATGAAATCTCAATGCTGTTTTAATTTTCATTTCTTGAATGACCAGTGATGTTGAACTTTTCTTCATATAGTTATTTGCCATTTGTATATCTTCATCTGAGAAATGTGTGTTCATCTCAGATGCCTATTTTTGGAGAGGATCTTTGAATTTTGGGGGCTTTATGTTTTTCAATTCTTCATATGTTCTGGATATAAGTCCTTTGTCTGAGGGGTTGATGGCTAAAATTTTTTTCCCATTCTGTGGGTTTTCTTTTCACTCTGTTGGTGATTTCTTTTGAAGTGCAGAAACTTTTCAATAATATAAGATCCCAGTTGTTGATTCTTTGAAGTATTTCCCATGCAGTTTGCATATTGTTCATGAATTCTCTGCCAACAACAATGTCTCCAAGACTTCTATCTACCTTGTCTTCCAGTAGATTTAGTGTTTCTGTTTTAGTATTTATATCCTTGATCCATTTTGATTTTAGTTTAGTGTATGGAAATAGGCATGGGTCTATTTTCAGTCTTTAGCATGTGGAAAGCCAATTTTTCCAACACCATTTATTAAAGAGGCTATCTTTTTTCCAGTGAACATGTTTAGCCCCTTTGTCAAATATCAGTGGCTGAGTGTCTTTGTAGTTGTGCTTTCATCTTCTAATCTGTTCCATTGATCCTCAGGTCTATTTCTTTGCCAGTACCATGCTGATTTTATCACTGTGGCTTTGTAGTATAGTTTCAAATCAGGAATTGTGATGCCTCCTGCCTTGCCTTTTTTGCCCAGAATTGCCTTTGCTATTCTAGGTTTCTTCTGTTTCCAAATGAATTTTAGTAGTGTGTTCTCTAGATCTGTGAGGTATGTCGATGGTATTTTGATTGGGATTGCATTAAATCTGTATAACAGTTTTGGGAGTATAGCCATTTTCACAATGTTGGTTCTTCCTAACCAAGAACAAGGAATATCCGTCCATTTTCTAATATACTCTTCAATCTACTTTTTTAGCATAGCATAATTTTCAACATATAGGTCTTTTACATTCTTAGGTTGATTCCTAAGTATTTCATTCTTTTAGATGCTATTGTGAAAGGTGATCTTTCCATAATTTCTCTCTCAGTGAGTTTTTTGTGTAGAGGAATGCTATTGATTTTTGAGCATTAACTGTATCCAGCTACACTGCTGAATTTGTTACCTCTAGTACTCTTTTAATGGAGTTTTTTTGGGTCTTCTATATAGAGTATCATGTCATCTCAAGGAGTGATAATTTAATTTCTTCTTTTCCTATCTATTCCTTTTATTTCTCTCTTTTGTCTGATTGCCCTGGCTAGTATTTCCAGAACTATATTTAATAGGAGTGGTGATTGTGAACATCCTTGTCTTGTTCCTGATTTTAGAGTGAAAGGTTTCAGTTTTTGGCCATTTATTATAATGTTGGCTGTTGGTTTATCATAGATGGCCTTTATGAGATTGAGGCAGATACCATATATTCCGAGTTTCTGAAGGGTTTTTATCATGAACATTTGTTGGACTTCATCAAAAGCTTTCTCTGCATCTATTGAGATGACCATGTAGTATTTGTTCTTGGTTCTGTTGATATGGTGTATTGCATTTATTGATTTGTGTATGTTAAACCATCCCTGCATTCCTGGAATGAATCCCACTTGGTCATCATGTATAATCTTCTTGATGATTTGCTGCATTCTATTTGCCAGTTTGTTATTGAGAATCTTTGCATCAATGTTCATTAGAGAGATTGGCCTATAGTTTTCTTTTTTGGTTGGATCTTTCTCTGGTTTTGGTATGAGAGTAATACCTCCAGGAATGATTTAGGGAGGATTGCTTTCTTTCAATTTCATTGAAGAGTTTTAGGAGTATTGGCATCAAATCTTCTCTAAATTTCTTGTAGAATTCAGCTGTGATTCCATCAGGACTGGGGCTTTCCTTTGTTGTTATGTTTTTAGTTACATTTTCAATTTCAATAGCTGATATTGAGTTACTCAAAATTGTTATATCTTCTTGGTTGAGCTTTGATAGTTCATATGTTCCTAGAAATCTGTCCATTTCCTCTGTGCTTTCCATTCTATGCGAGTAGAGATTTTCAAAGTTGGTATTCATGATCTTTTGAATTTCCATGGGATCTGTAGTAATTTCCCTCTTTTCACTCCTTATTGTGTGAATTTGAGTCTTTTCTTTCTTTTTCTTGATAAGGTTAGCTAGAGGTTTGTCAATTTTGTTTATTCTCTCAAAAAACAGTTTTTTTATTCATTCATTCTTTGTATTTTTTAGTTTCATTTGCATTGATTTCTGCTCTAATCTTTACAAATTCCTCTCTTCTATGAGCTTTGGGTTCAACTTGCTCTTCTTTTTCTAGAAGCTTGAGATGAAGCATTAGGTTGTTTATTTATGCTCATTCAGTTTTCTTGATATGACAATTTATTGCTATATATTTCCCTCTTAAGACTGCTTTCATTGCATCCCACAGATTATAGTATGTTGTTTCCACATTTTCATTGAAATGTAGCTATTTCTTTATTTCTTCTTTAATTTCATCTATAGCCCACTGGTTGTTATTTAATTTCCATGTATTTATGCAGGTTTTGCAGTTTTTTTTGCCAGTAATTTCCAACTTCAGTGTGCTATGATCAGATATGCATGGGATAATTTTGTTCCCTTTGCATTTAGTTAAGAATGCTTTATGGATTAATATATGATCTATTTTGGAGAATGTCCCATGTGCAGCTGAGAAGAATGTGTATTCTGATGTGGTTGGGTGGAACACTCTGTAAACATCTACTAAGTCCAATTGCTCACAGGTATGATTCAGTTCTCTTATTTCTTTGCTGACTTTTTGTCTAGTTGATCTATCTCTTTGTGACAATGGGATGTTAAGGTCCCCTGTTATAATTGTGTTCTTGTGTATTTGGTTTTTCATGTCCATTAGTATTTGTCTTATATAGTTGTGTACTCCTGTATTTGGTGCATATATACTTATAATGGTTAGCTTTTCCTCTTGAATTTTTCCACTAATGAGTGTGTAGTGACTTTCTTTATCTCTTTTACTCATTTTAGGTTTGAAGTTCACACTGTCTGCAAATTAATTACCTCTGTTTTTTTCTGG
>PVLA01008448.1:0-88569 GCA_004027455.1 Hydrochoerus hydrochaeris | reverse complement strand
AAAAAACAATAAAAAAAAAAAAAAAAAAAAAAAAAAAAAAAAAAAAAAAAAAAAAAAAAAAAAAAAAAAAGAAAAGAAAAGAAAAGAAAAGAAAGAAAGAGAAAAGCGATGAAGCAAAGTGAAGCAAAAGCCAGGAACAGGCATTTCAAACAAGGGCAGTGAACAGACTCAAGCAGGGACACTCAGCCCCACCAATCTAAAATGCCCTGTAGTAACCCAGGTCACAGTGACATTTTATACCCATCAAGACTGGTCAAAACCCCCCGCCAAAGTCTATCAATGTGATGGCATAAAATCCAGCTCAACAGTCTGGGCTGTGGAAAGACAAACAGTTTCAACTGCCTGGCACTAAGGTAGCCCTGCCAGCACAGCAATTCCCACTCCTGGGCCCCTGCCGCGAAGCCTGCTGCTGGGTCACAGGCAGCACTGCGGACAGCAACGTCTCTTCCAAAGCCAGTGGAAGCCCTAACAACCTAAGGATGGGTAACCTGTGCCCCACTGGCATTTCACTCACATTTATGTTCTGTGGCTGAGCATTGCACGAGGAAATGGTCATTGGTAAACTGTCAATGGTGCAAACAAGCACAGCGGAAGTGAGCAATGCGCTATTCGGAAGTCCACGCGACTGCAGGTCCCAGTGGTGTGCCCTTTAATCCAGCCATCCAAGAGGCTGCAACAGAAGGGCTACCAGCATGAGCCCAAAGTGGGCAACCAAATAAGAGCTTGTCTCAACACAAAAATGGCTGTGGCGTAGATCAGTGCACGGACCTGGACGCGATCACCAGCACAGAAAAAAAAAAAAAAAAAAAAGCAGTAGTAGAAGCAACTAACACAAAAGGAAAAAAAGCTGGTCTAGTCAAAATCCAGAATAGCAAGGCAGGGAAAGAAACACGCACGGAGCAGGGAGCAGTAGAGGCAGCTGAATATAACAGTTACTCAAGCTTGGGTTAGACATGGTGGACCATGTCTGTAATCCTAGCACTTGAGAGGCTGTGACAAGAGGATGGCTGTGAGTTCAAGGCCTGCCTCGACTACATGATGAGACCCTGTCACAGTGAGACCCTGTCACAAAACAAAACAATCAAATCTTGAGTGCCAACAAAACCTCACTGACTTGTTGCTGAGTTTTACACCACCTTCAGAAAACTGCAGTACTTCAGAGTGGGCAGAAGCAATCTTCTCTGCTATAGCAGACGACCACCAGGACCAAACAGGGCTACCTGTTCCCAGACATCCTGAATGCCAAGTGGAGAGCTTTTGTGACCTCATTTTTACCTACACAGAAACAGGCCTGAAGCTTAAGTAGCCCGTGCCTGTCCACTGCCCATGTCATCAAATTTCAGTGAGTGACTGTCCACTTTCAGCTTCAGTACTAAGGGTCACGGTGGCACTCACCTGTCACCTCCTGGGAAAGTACCTTTTATTTTCAGCTAGCACTTAAATACATCGGAATACAGAGAACCTCAACTAATCACGAGATAGCACAGAGTGACTATCTCAATCCTTCCCTAAGACAAGACAATGCCGATGACTGCGGAACAGTAACTTCAGGGTAACCTGGTTGCAGGAGCTAGCGGTGTAGCTCAGTGGGAAGGTGCTTATGTAGCATGTGCAAAACCCTGGATTTGATCTTCAGCATGTATGGAAAAAAAAACAAAAACAGAATGGCTGCAAATTGTATGAGGCACCACCTGAAGAAGATCCCCAATGAATCAATTCTTCACCCTTTACTCTCAACCAGAAACTGATCAGCCACAAGCCCAGGGAGAAAGAGGGCTCTGAAATATCCTTTGCTCACATACACAGGTGTGCTTGTTGAGTAACAAAACTCAGAGGGGGGTCAGGTGCAGTGGTACACACCTGTAATGCCAGCACTCAGGAGGCTGAGGCAAGAGCATCTCAAGTTTGAGGCCAGACTACACTACACAGAGACTTTGTCTTTAAAAAAAAAAAAAAAAAAAAGTGGGAGAACGTGAAGTGCCCCTGGGACCTCCAACCCAAGTCTCAACATACCATTCTGCCTAAAAAGACTGACTGAAACATTACTTGAATAAAAGGACACAAAATGAGTCCCATGTTATAGACTTAAAATTCCACCTCCTAACCACACTATGCATTCAGGTTTTGGTACAAGGCCACCTGCAACTGGTGTGTCAAGACAGTGCTCCCATCAGTGGGATTAACCTCCGAGAACACTGAACAAACACAACTGCGAGCCCTGCAATTCTGCTCAAAGACGACTGAAAGGGGAAGGAGAGGTTCAGGCTGAAACTCCTCATATCAGCTTCTGAGGGTTAGAAAGAAACTGTGCAATAATCAAAAAGATATTTACCAAGTACTGGCAAGGACACAGAGCACTGGAACCCCATATACTGCTGGCAGGAGTGGGAAATGGGGCAGCCACTCTGGAAAGCAGTCTAGTTTTTTTAAAGGTACCCAAACACAGACACCACATGACCTAGCTATAGCTATACATTCACCCAAGACAAAAGAACAGGTCGGGACTGGGGGTGCAGCTCAGGAGTCCAGCACCTGTAAGGCCCAGGTTCAACTTCTGGCACACAGACACACAACCAACAACAACAAATATTGTTTTGTTTTTGTGACAAGAGTTTCACTAAAGTTACCCAAGTGGGACTTGAACTTACTTTCCTCCTATCTCAGCCTTCCACAGTGCTGGGATTACATGTACTTGCTACCACATCCAGCACGGAAAACAAATTTCTACACACGTGCACACACACAGAAAACGTGTACATTAAGCAACCCTACTCATAAAAGGCAAAATACACATGAACTGATGCCTAGATGGTGTCATTTACAAGAATCCAATCAATTTCCTAAGGCGGAAAAAAAAACTTCCTTTAGGACAGCAAACTCTTATGGTGTGGCAATCAATCCTGAGGCGCTGTGCTGCCTTCTGAAGGACTGCGGTTCAGTATCCAGGAATCGCTGCGGGGGAGAGGAGAAAGCAACTCAAGCTGTCCACACGTAAGTCATGTACCACCAGGGCTGCACCTGCCCAGAGTTAGCAGGGATCTTCAGACTTAAAGCACTTCGAAAATGATTCTGTGAACCATTTCAGAATGAGACAGCAGAAATAAAGGCAACTCAAGTGGCTTGCCAGGGAGACTGCAATGCAGAGCGCGCTAGGCTGAGCCATCAGGACAGGGTAACTGACCCGACGAGACGTGGGAAAGTAAGGAAAGGCAGTGCGGGGCTTCGTTCTTCTTGGGGTGAGGCAGAGGGTACTGGGAATTGAACTTAGGACCTGTGCTTTCCAGGCAGGCACTGTGCTGCTGTATCTCCAGCCCCCCTATTTAATTTTTAACTATTTTTCTCTTAGGCTGCTCTGGAAGAAACCTGGCCAGATACTGAGGTGTCACTACATGAACCACTTCTTTGGCCCCTGGGCCCACATTTCACAATTGCCAACAACAACAACAACAACAACAACAAAGGGCTGGGGATTTAGCTCAGAGGGTTAAGCGCCTGCCTGGGTTTGATCCCCGGGTACCAAAAACAAACAAACCAAAAACCATACAACTTCAAATCGGTTTTAAAGTACAAGTGAGATGTGGGAAGGGTTCTAGCCACTTGTAGCTCCTGGATTAAATTCTGCGGAGCTCACACATAGGCCAGAGGCAATTTGCACATCCATATTCACGGCAGCACTATCAGCCCAGATGTGGAGGGGCTGGGTGCAGGCACATGCCTGGAGTCCTAGGAAGCTGAGACAGAGAATGTCACGCTTGAGGCTGTGTTTGTAGAGCTGGAGACGCAGCTAAGTGGGAGAGTGCCTACCTGCAATGTGCAAGGCCCTGGGTTAGAGCCCTACTGTGTTAATGTAATGAAACAAGGTCAGGCACGGTGGGTACACATCCATAACCTCAGCACTCAGTGTAGCCTGGCCCTACACAGGGAAGACCCTGTCTCAGAAGAGCAAAGCAAAGCAGAACAGAACTGAAAGCAAACCAGGTGACCACCAACAGAAAAGGGTGAGTAAAGAAAGATGATACATCCAAATAGCAGAGTACTATTCAATCTTCAAAAGCAATGATATGCTGACAACACACTACAACAAGGACTAATCTGGAGGACAATGGGCCAGAAAGAAAAGAGCTAATCACTACAGGCAATTTCTATCTGACTCTACTTGTGCCCGCTATCTGTAACAATAGAAATCACAGAGAAAGTCAAACAGCAACTGCCAGTTTGGTGAAAGAGGCACTAAAAGGTGTTCAGTTACTTTCAGTTTTTGTTTTGCTGTTATTTGAGACAGACTCTGGCTATGCAGTTAAACTCATTATGTAGTAATCCTACTGCCTCAGCCTCCCTAGCCTGGCTACATTTTTTTTTTTTTTTAAATAAAAAAAGTTCTAGAGCTCAGCCAGGCCTGGTGGCACACATCTGAAATCGCAGCACTAGACAGAAGCTACAGCAGAAGATTTGAGTTTGGGCTCACTGCAGACTGCACAGTAGAACGTTTTTATCAAGAAAAAAAGAAAGAAAGAAAGAAAGAAAGAAAGAAAGAAAGAAAGAAAGAAAGAAAGAAAGAAAGAAAGAGAGAGAGAGAGAGAGAGAGAGAGAGAGAGAAAGGAAGGAAGGAGGAAAGGAAGGAGGGAAGGAAGGAAGGAAGGAAGGAGAGGGAAGGAGGAAAGAAGGAAAGAAAGAAAGAGCTCTAGAGCTCTGCTGTAGGTGTTGTGCATGTAGCCGACACTGCTTTACATCCCAGTCTGTTTAGGAGGATGTGCTGGGTGACGGAGGCCTGAATGCCAGGAAGAGCAGCAGGCAGGTGGCTCCATTCAGATTCCTCACCTCCAACTGGTGAAAGAACAGACAGATGATACGCGGTGTTCAGTAAACCCCCAAAACTAACGAACTGCGTGGCGTGAGAACACTTGTTTGATGCATAAATCACAAAGTAAAACCCAGCGGGCCCAAGCGTCTGCCCTGCAGCCCACTAACACACTTGAGAAGGCTCCCTGCACCCTGCTTGTAGCTGGTGTCTAGCACCCGCACTCTGGTCCCAGTCACTCAGCGCAGACAGCTGGTGACCAGAGAGACTCAGAGTGCAGGACAGACAAAAACCACACACACAGGAAGGAAGAGGGAGGGCTGAGCGCCAAGGCCACATTCTGCCCTGATGGCAAAGAGCCTGCTCAGCTTGACCAACAGGTCTGACTTTCAGGCAGCCTGACCTCCACGCTGACCGCAGGCGGACCCGTGGACAGCATCTTCTAGGTCCATAGGTCACTCCTCTCCACGCGAACCCTCATGCCCTCTCTCCAGAGACAGACAATGTGCTGGAGTGGGCCAGCCCTACCCCAAAGCTCTGCTGACCCAACAAGTGGGGAAAGACATGCGTGGAACAGAGAGAAAAGGTACCAGCTAAAGCTGGACAGACTTCTCTCCAAGAAGGTTAAGAGCAAACCAGAGAAGATGATGCCTGTCTCGGTCAACCCCAGGACGACAGGGTGGGGAAGAAAAGCCCTTCCTTGACAAGGCAAACTCACCACCCCACACCCTTACCTTAACCACAGGGGCCAGGCCTTCTCCACCCTGGAGGAGGGAGAAAGGGCAGCTCGTTCCCGACACCGTGATTCCGTCCTCGACTGGCTGGCCCCGAAACGCTGGGCCATGAGTCCCACAGAGACCTCCCCCATCCCCACCCCCACCCCTGAACTGCCCACAGGGCAGTGCCCACCAGGAAGCCATGTGGACACTGTATGGCCAGGACATTGCCCTTTCTCCCATCTTGTCTAAGACCTGTCAGAGCGGGTTGGTAACAGCATGACTGTGTCCCAGACCCTTTTCGAAGGCTCACCTGGCACACAGCGAAGTCACTCCTGGCCAGGTAAGCCCAACAGAGAACATGCCCTAGCCCCATGGCCCTGCTCTGGAGATGGGGCAGTAAACAGAACAAGAGCAGTCTGTCAGTGAACCCAGGATGGGAATGCGGGTTAGAAGAGAATGACTATGCCACGAAAATCTATCGTATTTTGACCACACACTTTTCAACTAGGATACTTCATAGTTAAATTTTACACAGCGCTTATTTCACCATTTCTACCGTTTTCTCAGGACCTGGTTTTTCTCACACATACTCAATCCTAAACTCACGGTGGAACATGCCTGTAAGCCCAGCCTAGGCTATCTACAATTCAAATCCAGTTTAAACCACATAGTGAGCCGCTATTTCCAAAATAAATAAACAAACAAACACACACATAAATAAAAGTAAGACAAGTCTGTAATCTCAGCACTCAGAAAGCAGAGCCAGCAGGATGGTCAGAAGTTTGACACCAGCCTGGGATACAAAGTGAGTTCAAGGCCTGGCTGAACTACATGAGACCTGTCTTGAAGAAAGGATGAAAGGAAGGAAAAGAAAAAGGAAAAAGAAGAGTACCGCGCTCACACCTACAAACCCCAGCTCCTTGGGAGGCTAAGGAGAAGGACCACAAGTTCAAGGCTAGTGTGGGCTACTTAGCAAGACCTTGCCACAAAACAAACAAATGGACACACACACATGAAGGTCAGAGATACAGCACAGTGTTAGCCAGACTTGCTGCAGGCCTGTAATCCCAGGGCACAGGAGGCTGAGGCAGGAAGACGGCCACAAGGTAGAGGTCAGCCTGGGTTACATGGCAAGATCCTGTCTTATCTCCCTGCCCAAGTCTCTTTTGTTGTTTTTTGTTTGTTTGTTTGCTTTTGTTTTTGATACGAGGGATCAAACTCATGACCTTGCACTTGCCAAGCAGGCGCTTATGCCACTGAGCTAAATCCCCAGCCCCTCCAAGTCTCTTTTGGTAAATCATCTCTGGTTCAATACCAAGAACAACAACAACAAAGCAAAGTGAAGATTCTGTGAGGCATAGCTGTTAAATAAATGCCCACTGGTCTAGCCCTGGCAAGTTGGCCACCTGTGGGATCTAGGGATATTCTACTGTCTTCCTTCCTTATACGGGGGTAGAGGGGTGTAGAGAGAGCCTTGTAGTGCAGCCCAGGCTGGCCCCAAAATCATAGTGACCCTCCTGAGAGCAGGTAGCATGCACTACCTGCTCTCCCAGGGTGCTGTGACCTGCGTGGGATAGACACGGCAGGTGCCCTGACCCTTGCTCGCCATCAAATCTCACCGCACGTGCAGGACACAGAGGGGTGCCCATCCCTTATTGATTCCGGCACACACACGACAAAGGGTCCCCCCCTTCAGTGTCTGCTTCAGACAATAAACTCTGAAAAAGTCCCACAGGGGAAAAGTTCCCACAAGCTGAACCCCATTCTACACTACAGTAAGCAGTGACTGAGATCACCCAACCTGCTGCTGGCACCTGACATGCAGACACTCGCTCTAGTTTATTGACTTCCCCTCAACACACCCCTGCATGCACAGACTTCCACTACAGTATCCAAAGGAAACACCACTGCCAGTGAGATCAAGACAGTATGGAGCTCCAGTGGAAACTTCTTCAAGATGCTGCTGAATTTCCCTCATGGGAACGTCTTCGTACACTGCTTTCCCCCCTCCGAAGCCAGATGGAAGGCAAGTACACACATCTGTAATCCTGCTAACTCTGGGAGGCTGAGGCAGGAGGATCAAAATAAAAAGGGCTGAGGATACAGCAGAATGCAAAGATCTTGGATTCAATTCCCAATACCACGAAAAAGAACAAAAGTCTCACATCCCTGTCTCACCTCCTGAGCACTGAAGAACCAGCCCACAGTCCAGGGCCTTTCTTCTGCCCACACCCGGAGGGCATCCCTTTCTCAAACTGGCCAAACCTTTCAGGGAGCATTTCTGAGGTTCACCGGGAACACAGTGAGTACCACCCAAACCGTCTGGATTCCTCAAGACAAAGCTGTGTGTGGTGGAGTCCCTCTTCCCACAGGCTGGGCACAGCAGGTGCACTTGTGGGCTCTGGAGCCAGGTGTGGTCACACACAGCTGCGTGACCTTATGAGCCCACCCAAGTGACTGAGCTCTCCGTGACAAGGAGTCACGGTGAGCTTGCCAGCCCTGTGGCAGCACAACCCATGACCCCAGCCCTCGGAGACAGAGGCTGACGCCAGCCTGGGCTGGCCCACATCGTTCAGGCCAGTCTCAACTAAAAAGCAAGAAGCTGTCTCAAGAGAGCAGCAGTGCCAGGCATGGTGGCACACTTGTGTAATCCCAGCCTCAGGAGGCTAAGGCAGGAGGAGGGTTTCAAAAGTTCGAGACCAGCCTGGGCTATAAAGTGAGCTCAAGGCCAGCCTGAACTGCATAGTGAGACCTTGTCTCAAAATGACAAACAAAACAAAACAAAAGCCCGCAGTGGTGACATTGCCATGTACTCAATCCATAAGGTTGCTTTCCAAGAACTTTAGGAATACATACCAACCTACAGTTACAGTACCAGGGCACAGAAGTTACTCCAACGTTCACTAACAAGGAGTGACTGGGACAGCAGCAGGTATGCTAGCTCCTGGGCTGGAGACCCAGAGCATAGTGGGGAAGGAAGGGGGGACGAGCATGAAGGCTGACCTGGAGATGAGAATGCTAATCCCTGGCATTGCTGCTTCAGAGCAGGCTGCTGTAAATTAAGAGAAAAATAAAGCATCCACCTGGAAAATATACCTCCAAGCCAGGTGTGGTGGCACACACCCACAATTCCAGCACCTTAGAGGCTAGGGCAGAATTCCTGTGAGTTCAAGGCCAGCCTGGGCTACACTGTAGGTTCAGGGCCAGCCTGAACAACAGGATGAGACTAGCTCAAGAAACAAAACAGGAAGATATAGCTCGGAATCTTATGGGGAAGCAGCCCCTTCCCAGGCAGCTGTTTTGCTAGCCACTCTGAACTTTCCACAGAGGCAGCATCAGCAGTGAGTGTTGCCTTCAGAAGAACAATGTGTGTGTGGGCGGGGAGGCGCTGGCTGAAACACAGCTCAGTGTGGCAGTGCCCAGTGCCTGCCTAGCAAGTGATCATCCTGAGTTCGATTCCTGCTACCCATGCGTGAAAAAGGAACAACAGGAAGCAGATGCAGAGATGCCCTGGGAGACGGACAATCCTGGGGGTAGGCTGCGTAGCATGTGATGCAGCCCCAGGGCCCTATGGGGAACCCAGGGGAGCCCAGGCCAATCTGAGCAGAGGAATCACCGGCTGAGCTACTTCCCCCCACAGATGAGCACCAAGGTGGTGTGGGTGTCTGCAGGCAGCCAATCTGTGGTCCTGAAAGTTCCCAGTGTCAAAAGGAAACAAAGAAACACACATACTTTATTACTTAGCAACTTTTTATGCCTGAAAACAGTGCAGAGCCCAGAAATGTTTAGGAAGACTTTAAAGGTCAGCCCCACTCTTACAATTGTAGCTGCCACCTTCCTTCTCCTAACTACAAAACAGAAAAGAGAAACTCCTTAGACAGCCAGACAGGTAGCCACCCAATGGAGGGAGAAAGTGAGATTCATTTAAAGTCAACACCAACAGTAGATGAATGAGGAAAATATGAATACAAACAAATGTACCCTCTAAAGGTAGAAAAGAGTGAAAGAGTAAGGGTACTGGGTTGGGCAGTAAGGCGAGTCTGTAATCCAGGCGGGGGCAGCTGAGGCAGTGGGATTGAGGCAGGGCCAGTCTGCATGCACAGTGAGGCCAGGTCTCAACGAAACAAAGAGAACATGCACTGTTCTTAGAAGTAATTAGCATTTCCCCATTCTGCCTCAAGCACCTAAGTATGAGTTATTCGAATTCATGGCATTGTATCTACAATTCCTTCCACCACAAAGGGACGCAGCAAGGGAGGGAGAGAAGAGCGGCATCTCCCACAACGCTTGGTGTAGCTGGGTGAGGTGGAGCACACCTGTAATTCCAGTACTCGGGAGGCTGAGGCGGGAGGGTCACTACACATTTCTGGCCAGCCTGGACTACACATAGCAAGATCCTAACTCAAAAAACACCACCACCACCAAAAATAAGACAGTCCGACTGACTGACGCAATGCCTGGTGTAATGTTAACATCCCCAACAGCACGTTTACTGGAGAATCACACCTCCCCACGAGCTGTCTTTCCCAGTGCCCAGTCCCAGTCCAAGGCTGAACCAATACCCCACAGCTAAGGAAGTGCTAAGCCCTAAGGAACTATGGCCATAAATCTGTTTCTAAATCCACGACTGCCAAATGAACGGTTAGCCAAGCCCAGGCGAAGGCAAGGCTCAGGCCAACACCAGATCCTGGAGTTGGCAGCAGCTCTGGGAAGCAATCTGAAGATACTGGCTCCAGCGGCTAACCAGGTGGGAAAGCTGCAAGGATGAAAGGTGGGCGGGGTGAGGACACTGGTGACACAGGAAGGGGGCACTCATACTGAGGTCTCTCAAGGGTCTCTGCAGGGACAAACACCAGAGGGCTCCCCACGCCTTCCTCGTCCAAGGAGTGAGATGCAGGGAGCCCATTCTGCACTTGCACTGGAGTGGAACGGAGCCTTCTCTGTGAAGACGACCATGGCGCTGCCTGTGCTGGCTGGGGGACCTCAGAAACCCTCAGGAACTGAGGCACCGGGGAAACACGGGGCTGGCCTCACTCTGGGCCACTGGACTTGCAAGTACTCACCCTTTTAAGAGCTGAATCTCTCCCAACGGTGAGAACTAGAATGTAAAGCCAACACCAGCAAGAAACGAGTAAGGAAAAGTGTAAGAAACTGATAATTACATAATAAAAATGCAACATGTGGTTTTGTTGTTTTTGTTCTGGTGCCGGCAATCGAACTCAGGGCCTTGCACTTGCCAGGCAGATGCTGTGCTGCTGAGCCACATCTGGCCCTAACCCTTGTTCTTGATTATGGAAACCTGAGCAGGCCCTTTGCAGCACCAGAGGAATGTCAAGCAGCAGACTTTACAAGAACCTGAGTACAGAAACAGCCTAGCGAACACCACAATCATAAGTGTGGCTTTTGCAGGCACGGAAGCAGCTGAATCCAGTGCGCTGAAGCGTTGGCCACTGCGATGGGTTCTGACACTTCCTATCGATTTGGCTGTGGGCGGGTTTAAGGTTTTACTGTGCAGTGGGGTCTGGGCTGGCCTGAACTCACAGCGGCCCATCCTCATCCACCTGGCTGCTAATCCAAAACCTGCCTGCAATCCTTTCACGACTGAGGCTCAAGCGGACCCCTATGAACTGGCAGCCTGACAGCCCACACCAGTGCTGCCTCCTGATTTGGCTGGACCTGTGCAACACTCCACAGCAACTCCAGACCCACTCCTGACACAGGTAAGGTAACTTTCATTTTCCCAGATGTCCTTTACCTTTTTTTTTTGGACAGGGTCTTGCTACATAGTTCAGGCTTGCCTTGAACTCAGGGTGATTCTCCTGCCTCAATCTCCCAAGTTCACTCTTTTTATAAGCAATTCATTCTAAATCCATTTCGATTTCTCCTGGTTTATAAGCTGGCATGGAAAATGAGCTTCCCTGATGAGGATTCAAAATTTCTTGCTTCAAATTAGGAAGTAGGTTCGGCTTGCAGTGCAGGCGACTGTTCCAACAAGTGCCATCTGTACCTTCATAGGGTCCAGCAAGCAGACCCGAAGGGTGCAGAGGCCTCCGCTGCTAGGAAGCTCTAAGGGACACACTCCTGACGCTGAGGTCAGGGCTGTCAGGCAGAACACAGGCCCTGAATTCACTACTGGAGCACCTCGATCCCACCCCAGACCTGTCACACCAGCCAACTGACTTCCTATTACTGTAACTAGGTGTATTACTGTAGCCAAAAAGAGTCATCCTAAGAGAAGTCACCTAAATAATGACCTGAAAATAAAGGACAAGTACCTTACTACACAACACCCACGCACAGACAAGACACTCCTTACACACCTGTTTCAAAACACTGACCAGATCACAACTACTGCAAGCTCCCTCCAACCCCCCACATCCGACAAGGCTTCTTAACAAGCAAGGTGTGCACGAGGAGGAAGGAAACCGCATTGTGCTCACTACTAGAGTGCACACTTGGGACAGTCACCCTTGGGCAAAGCATGAAGAAACGACAGAAAAAGGACTTGAAAACACAAAGCACTTCTCACTACAACCACCGCATCACTTGTGAGAACAGTGTTATTCACACTCCCGTAATGCACCCCACGGGAAGGACACACACGTAACCTAGCATGCTCCAAGTCCTGGGTTCAGTTCCTAGCTCACCAAACTAAACAAGCCACACAGTCACGTACATGACAGGAACACAGCAAAGATTTTATGAAACTGCCCTGAAATATGACATCCTGACATTTCTTTCATTTTTCTCTGACCAGTAGTAACTCACTGAATTCATTATTTAATACAAAGTCTGAAAAACAGAAATTTCTCTCAAAATCCAGATTCCAGTCAAAGCCCTCGGAGCTCACCCTATTTGCCACCCTTCTGTATGATAAGCGAGGTGCCCAAGGGCAGTGGGCAAGGCCAACACCCTGCAGTACCGAGCTGCTGCCTGGGCTGCTCACAACCGCCATGTGAGTGGGTTTCTCTGTCCAATACCCTGGTCTCAACCAGCAACACAACAATCGGCTCCCACAAAATGTTTCCAGTATGAAATCCCCAATCTTGGCTAACCTTTCTCTTGTTCTCCTACAAAAACAACACAACCTCAAAGGCCAATGTGCCGACAAGCATGTACGTGCAACTGCCTGAAGCAGGACAGCCAAAGACACCAGCCACACACAGGCACCAGAGTCACTAACTGATCTTTCCGGAAATCACTTGGTGCCAAACCTTCCACCTGTCCCCTGGCGCTGCTCCACAGGGTCCCGGGTCTGCAGACAGAGCAGCAGCTAGAAACACAGGACAAGGAAGGTGATCCCTGCAAAGCAGGACCACAGGGACAGCTGCTCTCAACAGTCCTCCCAGCACGCAGGGACTCCTGGCTTCTGCTTTCCCACGGTGAGAAATCCGCACAGCACAGTAAGCGTGCGGCCAGTGTGGTGCTCACAGGGTGTCACGCCGTCCACCCCCATGCCCAGGAATGCCGACCATGAACCCAGATTATGCACACTGTGTAACCTGTGCAAGGACAAGGACGGAAAGCAGCAGGCAGGGCTGAACCCTGACAGCTCTGTCTGTACAAGACTCCATCCAAGCCCAAACACCCCTGCTCGCCACAGCCCTCGGTCCCAGGCCTTCCTACCCAGGGCCAAGCAGGCTCACACACGTCAAAGAGCAAAAATCACAGGACAGCTCACGCCGGCCAGACATGGCAGTACACACCTGCAATTCTAGAACACTGGGAGGCTGAGGCAGGAGGATTGTACCTTGACAATTTAACAAGACCTTGTCTCATAAAAATAAATAAAAATACGGCCTAGGGATGCAGCAAAGGGCCAATGCCCTAGGTTCAATCCCCAGAACCCATCTCTCCACAGCGGGGGGGCTTGGACCAGTGATGGCAAGCCTCATACAGCTTTCAGTAACAAACAGCTGGCTGCCACTGGCTTATGCTTAGAATAAACAAGAGAGATCTATTTACGCCATGGATTAAATAGAAAACTGTATCCAACTTCCCTTAATTAGGGATCAATGCTTGTAGTATCTGCCCAACAAAAAGGATCCCCAAGGAACTGGGTCCCAAGGAGTGAGAGGGACCCAACTGCACCCACTGGTTCTTCTAGTCCAGAGACCGGAAGTCCGGTGGCAGCAGTCCTGCCTCCCTCCCAGGCTGACCCCGTCAAACCCTTTCTGGAAGATCCTGAGGGCAGTGCACAGCTTCCTGGGGACCAGAAATCAGGGCCACAGGAGGAGGCATGGTGAGACGCTGAATGCACACATACTCTGGGAAAAAAAAGCTTCGGCCCACAGGCATATTCTAGCACCCTGCTCACACTTCTGGTTCAGGTGACCAGGTTTTCATTAAATGGCTGTTACCATTTAGGTCCACAGATGCAGTGGACCACAGTCCCCAAATCTGCACCAAACACCCAGTGCTGATATTCTCAGAATGGCTGCATTTCTACTTGGCTATATCACTCATTCTCATGACCGGGTAACACAAAGGCAAACCCCATTTCAATTTTTTTGGTTAACTTTTTTGGAGACAAGATCTCATTAGGTAGTTTGGGCTGGCCTCGAACTCACAGTGATCCTCCTGACTCAGCCTCCTGAGTGCTGGCATTGCAGGCAAGTGGCTTGGAGGTGGGTGGCAATCCCCATGTCCATCATCTGGACTTGCTCAGAGGAAGAGATGGTATCCCTGGAAAGCACCTGGTGGTTCCTGGAAACCAACCCCTGGGTCACCTGGTGCCCATTCCTAGCTGTCAGCAGCTGTACTCTCACCCTGGCATCTTCGCCCCCACGCCTACTTTTCTCCTTGAGCAGACATGGATTACTAACTTGAGAGGACACCCGCAGGCGGCAGGACATATGCTGCAGGCAGAAGGACGTATGCTGCGGGCCCTCGGAGGTGCTCAGGGAAGAATGAATGGAAGACTGAAGGTCACACAGGGGCAGCAGGGCTGCGAGCCAAGCTGGGGTCTGACTGTGTCGGGCTGGGTATCAGAGCCTTTGGAGCAGGAGAGCAAAGCCGAGAAGAGGCCAGAAGCTTGCGAGAGCCCCCGTCCTCTCCTTAAGACTTCAGACGAGGGCTGAGGACTTGGCTCAGAGATCTAAGCACCTGCCTGACAAGCACAAGGTTGTGAGGTCATGACTTCAATCCCCCGTACAAAAATAACTAAATAAAGGAATTCAGATGACAATGGGATCCTATCCCAGGCTTGGAGAACCTGATTTCGGGAGTGAAGTCCAACTCTGGGCAGGAGAGGACAGAACATTCAAAGATCCAGAGCTGGAAATACTCGCCCCTCTCTCTCAGAAGTCCTCAGAACACATCTTGTGTTCACAAAACTCATTTGTGAGGGAAAAAAAAGTTAAAAATCTCACTAATATAAGCAAAGACACTGTCATCTTCTGACTTAAGACAAAAGTCTTGCAGTATTTCAGGAAAATTCGTTTATGTTAAATCCCCCAAAATACACACTTTGATCTAGTGATCTTATTCATAAAAATGGAAAAAAATTGAAAATCACGTCCAAAAGTAATAGAAATCAATATTTTCATGTATGAGAAATAAAGATTCACTTTAGGAAAAGTGATCATAATCGAGTATTAAGAAATCAAACTTGTGAGAGTACAACTAAACTTTGTTACTGAGGTATAAAGTTAAGAAAGACCAAGCCAGGAGTGGTGACACACAGAATCACCTTGGGATTGGGGAGGCTGAGGCAGGAGGAACATCCTGAGTTCAAGGCCAGCCTATATAATGTAGCAAGGTAAGTCTCAAAAAATACACAAATAACAAAACAAAATTTTTAAAAGCCCTCTCCCATAACATTAGCACAACTTTGGGTACATCTTCCAGAATGGTTCTAATGTATAAACTTGCAAATTAGTCTGTAAGCACAGGCAATTAAGAAACAAGGGTGAGACCGTGCAGCTGGGCTTCCATTCACCCATCACTTTAGATAGGAAGGCGCACAACACCACCATGCTTCTGCTTCTTTTTATTGTCTTCTCGGTGCTGGGGATCCCCCCAGGGCCTTGTGAGTGTTGTCAGTAAGAGCTCCATGGAGCCCCGCCCCTTGTCAAGCTTCTCTTACCAAGCAGGAAGAAGTCACCCAGAAAAGGTCACTTTGCATCCCCAGAAGGTTAAGTACGGTTACCACACGATCTAGCCAGTTCTACTCCTAGGTATCTGCCCCCAAAATTCATACAGCTTCACAAATTGCCTGTACACATTTACAGCAGCACTATTAACAAAGGCCGAAAAAAGAAAACCACCCAAATGTCCAGTAGTAGTGAACAGACGAAGATGTGATGCACCGGTTTAATACAAAATAGCTGATCATTAAAAAAGAAGGAAGCCAGATTCCCACCACACAGCAGGGGCCCTTGTGAAAACATCACGCTGAGCCAAAGCCTCCAGACCATCACTGAAATATCCAAGAGAAGAAGAGGCAAATCCATAGAGCAGATAGGTTAACAGATATGGGGTTTTGGATGGCCCAGTGTTTGTAACAACAAATGCACGATTCTCTAAATGCGCCAAAAATGTGTGATACTGTTGTGTGAATTACGCCTGAAAGCTTGGTATCACGAACAGGCAAAGCGCCGGCAAGATGGTGCATGCCTGTGACTTCAGCACACGGGAGGGCAGGGCAAGAGGGCTCCAAGTCTGACCCTGCCTGGACAACTCAGCGAGATTGTCTTAAAACAAAAGGTAAAGTTCCTGGGAGGCTGAGGCAGATGGGCACAGCAAGTTCAGTGCTGAGCCACACAGCGAGTTCAAGCAACTCACCGGGGAGACCAATTTGGGATCAGCCTGGGCTATGTGGCTGAGACTCTCTAATAGTGACTATGTGATAAAAACAACCAGCACCGACAAAGATCCACACAGAAATACGCCTGATAGTACTTTACATCCCCCAAATTACACATCACCAATATTCAATAAACAAGGGTAAGCACATTAACAAAGATTATGTGTACCAAAGTCAAGTCACCCATATGAAATACGTATTCTTTTAGACACAAGAGCTCAGAAACCAATTATAGAGATAGACTGGCTGATCACCTATATATGAAACCACAGTTTTAAAAAGTGTGCTGTCAGCCGATGTGGTGCTCACCTATAATCCTAGTGCTAGGGAAGCTAAGGCAGGAGGATCACCCCAGCTATGCAGTGAGTTCAAGGCCAGCCAGAACTGCATATAGAACTGGGCATGAGAGCACACACCTGTAATCCCAGCATTCAAGAGGCGGAGGCAAAAGGACTGCCAAGAGTTCCAGGCCAGGCAGAACTATAAGGCAAGACCCTGTCTCAAAACAAAACAAAAACAAAACCCTGGGGAGGGGCATAAGCACATACTTACACACGTTTTGAAGTGTGCTGCTGGGATTTGACAGTGTGAGTAATCCCAGTACTTCGGGAGGCTGAGGCAGTAAGATGGCAATTTTGATCTCAGCATGGGCAGCTTAGTGAGACCCTGTCCCAAAACAAAAACTGGGCAGGGTGTGTAGTGTAGTACAAAGGCCCTGCTTTCAGGCCTCAGTGCCACAAACAAAAACGTAAAAAAAAAAAAAAAAAAGTCAATGTTTTAAAGAGTTGATCAAGTTTTTACAACATGAGAGTCACAAAAAGAACTGCTACTCATGTGTGCAGGTTATTTTATTATTATTATTATTATTATTTTTGGTCTTTTTGAGATAGGGTCTTGCTATGCAGTTCAGGCCTTGAGCTTACTTTGTAGCCCAGGCTGGTCTCAAACTTGCAATGATCCTCCTGCCTCAGCCTCCCAAGTGCTGGGGTGACAGGCGTGAGCCACCTCACCAGGCTTATTTACTTATTTTTGAAATACAGTCTAAGTGCTGATCTGCCTGTGGTGGGCCTGAACTGGAGGTCCCCTCCAGCAGCATCCCAGTGCTGGGATCACAGGCATCTGCCACCACTCAAGGTTCCACATGTGCTTCATCTCCCTCCTGGAATACTTTCTGCAGGCCAGGGTTGAGTCACAGCCCCAACCTGTTCACCACATTGCAACCTGCTAAACAGAAAACATCCAACAGCACACAGAAGCACTCATATGCTGCTTAGCGTATCAGTAAACTTCCATAATTCCTGGGGATTCAGTATTAGTTCCTGGTTAGACCCATACTCTTTGCAAATCACTATTGAACAATTAAGTCCACTGGTAGCAACACAAGGACCTGCTCATGGTCAACGCCAGCCTTGCTTGCACCTGCAGCTATCCTCCCGAGTGATTATAAACGAGTGTTAGGATTATAAGCGTGCACCACCACACCAGGTTCTAGACACTAAATTCCTGTGCAATCATCTCTCCAGTTTATTCACTCTAAGACTAAGACACTCTTCTGGGCACTGAAAATACACCGAGAAAAAGACAAAGCCAAGCCAGGCAGACAGCACACTCCTTTCATGAACCCAACACTACAGGAAGCTCACAAGCACAAATTCACACTGGTCATCTTTGTATAATTTAGCCAGACTTTGCCTCAAAATGAAAAAAATAAAAGGAAAAAACCCCTAAAAATAGTAAAACAAAACAAAACAAAACTGCATAATAGCACACACTTGAGGCAGAAAGGACACTACATGACATTGTTCATCCAAGGCCAGCCTGAACTGCAGTAAGATCCTGTATCACTATAAAGAAAACAGAAGTAACAAGGAAATTTTCTTTTTGTAAATGCATGTCTTACAAGTCAACATCAGAAAGAATTCCCCACAACTCTCACACATTGTAAATGTCTAGTCTGTCCTAAACACTTTTAAAAACCACACAGATTTAGAAAACATTAGAAGCAGTCTGGTGTGGTGGTACACACCTGTAATCCCAGCATTCTGGGAGGCTGAGGCAGGAGAATTCCATGTTCTAGCAGGGCCTGGGCAACTTAATGAGATCCTCGAAATTAAAAAGGGTTGGGAATGCAGGTCATTCATTGGAAGGTCCTGAGTACAATCCTTTCTACAGGAAAAAAAAAAAAATCTTGTCCAATGACAAGATTTCTTTCCATTTTTTAAAGCCCCAAATGGTCTACTTTATCAAAATACTCAAATCTGGAAATCAAAATATTTTGCATCCACACAATCTTGCCAGACGATGACAGAGGGTTGTGGAAGAAGCTTTCACAGTCCGGGATCTTCAAATCACTGAGGTATCAAACTCCACTCTCCAGAATCCGAAAACTTCAAGTCACTCAATAACCTGAATTGTGTAATATGAAAATACTGCAATCTTCTCTACCTTCAAAAGCAAAAGTGCAATTTAGTACAAAGATCACAAAAACTGGCTCCAAAAGGTAACTTTTGGAAACAAAGTCTAAATTCCTTGAACAATTCAATACTTTATTGGAAGCTTCACTAAATGACCAAAGATTCTCCTGTAATTGTTAGCTAACTTTTTCTCCCATCTGCCCTCCAGACTAGGCACTTGGACAACTCAGAACATCCCAACTCTTGGGCGGCTTTCACATTCTAACTTTCATCAGTAAGCAAAGTTCCCTTATCTGCACTTAAGTAATTTGCATGTGTGGAATGCTAGCAAAATGCAAGGAGCTGGGTTCTTCTCTTCCCACTTAAGACCAACTATAAAAAGCACTAACTTACTTCAGTTTGGGCTTTAAGATGGCAACTATGTTGCCTACCCAAGTAAAAGGATGAACAGGGCAGCAACGCCACGGGTTGGATGAGTCTTTCCCTTCTGGAGTTGAATATAAACGACGTGAGAGACTTATCTTTCCCTGGTTGAAAATTTTCTTTTCTTTTCTTGCTTAAGGGTTTGGTTATCTAAAAAACCCTGGTAGAAAGATAATCCCTACCCACATTAAACCTAAAACAACGTTTTAATAGTTGTGTGACCAATGCCAGGTCATAAAACAAACTGTGCCATCCAAAACTTGGAAACTGAAAACAGTCATAAATCCCTTTGAGTAATACTTTCTTTATAACTTCCAAGATCTAGAAATTTCAAGGACTAATAACTTAGGAAACTTGACAGCTTCATTCATGAAAACTCCCCAGCCAGTTTTACCGCACCAAAGACCACTGGCTCACAAGTTACAGTATGACTTATTAGAGAAATCCTCTTGACGATAAGCAAAGATTATTTATTTCACTTCTCAGGAGGCACAGGCTATATACTACAAGGGGGTCACACGCTGTATCCACACTCCTCCAGAAACGACGCGGAGGACAGAAACCAGAAACCTCACCGGGTTGCACAAAACGTTAAGTCAACAAGCAAGTGAAAATGACACTTCAAAAAAACACGCGAGAATAACAAAAAGCTTCGTCTGGAGTGAAAGGGAGGTCAACCGCTCAGCAGTGGCACATGACTCACCCGCGGGCCTGAGCACAAGTACTGACACCGGCCACTACATGCAGACAGAGTTTCCCACCTTCGTCAGGGCCTCGGGAGCCCCAGCGTCGAACGAAGCTGTGCTATTTCCGCTGGGTGCGTTATGCAGGGAGTGTGTGTGTGTGCGCGCGCGGGGAAGGAGGGGGGGATCGTTTTATTTCGCTGAATCACAACTCCCCTCCATTCCCCACCCCAAACCACCACACACACGCACGCCACACAGGAAATCACAGAGACCCCCGCAAGGGCACCAGCAGCACCGATCGAGCAAAACAAAGCGCCCAGCGAGGTGGCTGCCAGCCCGGGAGTGGGTGGGTCAAGCGGACCCGGCGCACCCCGCCAGCCGCCGCTCCCGCCCGTTCCTCGGGGTCCTGTCTTCCGGCTCGGGCTAAGCAGGCAGCCCCAGTCCTAGGCCAGGGCTGCTGCCTGGGTCTCGGCGGAGCCTCAGAGCCCGCCCGGAACGCCAGACAGCGAGGCGGGGACGCGCCGTCCCGACCCGGGCGCAGGGACCCAGGTGCCGGAAGCAGCGCGCGCCGGGATCGGCCCACGTGAGCGCCGCGGCCCGCGCCGCCCCGGAGGACTTCGGCTGGGGCACGGCGGCTCCCGCGGCCGCCACACCGGGCCTGGACTTACCCGAGCCGAGGGGCCGCCGCTCCCGCGACCGCCGCTTCCGTCTCCTCCTGCCGCCACCGCCTCCTCCTCACTTGACAAAATGGCGGCGACAGGAAGTGCCGGGCGCTCGGCCCGCCCCCTGCCCGCCCCCGGCCGGCGCCCGCCGCCCGCCGCCCAAGCCCCCGTCGCCGCCGCCGCCCTCGCCGCCGCCGGCCCGCGCCACCGACCCCGCTCCCGCTGGCCGGCCCCGGCCCGGGCGCCGCCAGCCGCCCCACGCCCCCGGCGCGGCAGCCCCGACCCCGCGCGCAGCCCCGGCCCGCAGGCCCGGCCCGCGCAGCCCCGGCCTCCCCGCCCCCGCGCCGCGCCGATGGCGTAGGTGGTGGCGCACCGGCCCCATTACGCAATGCAGGTGACGCGGGCCGCGCCGCGGGTCCCCGCAGGCCGCCCCGCGCCGCCCGCCGCCCCGAAGGGCACCGCTCCTCACCTGAGACGCTAGGCCGCAGGCCGCCCCCGCCGGCCGGCCGCTCGCCCGCCGCCGCCGCCCCTCTGCGGGCTCCCTGCGCGGAGCCCGGGCCCACCCCGCCGGCCGCCGCGCCCGCCGCTCCGCCGAGCTCACAGGCCCCGCTCGCCCGCGGGCAGCGCTGGACGCCACCGCCACTGCTTCGGCTGCTTGGCTGCGGGAGAGCAGAACAAACAGCCCTGCCGCCGCCACAGCCGCCGCCGCCGCCGCCAGCGCCAGCGCGCTGACGTCACCGCGCACTCGGCGCGCGCGGCCCCGCGCCGTCGACACCGCCCGGCGTGCGCGGCCCCGCGCCTGCCGCCCGCGGTTAGAGCGAGCTGGGGAGCGCTGGCGGTAGGAGGTGAGTACGGGTTGGGGGGCCGCTGCTCCGGAGAGGACCCGCCAGGACCCCGGAAAGTGATTGAGGGGAGCCTTCAGACGTAAGGGGGATCCCCGCAGACCGAGAGAAGGAGCCTCGTGGACGAGAGAAGGGACCTCAAAGACAGAAGGAGAGAGTTCAGGGAGACGCGCGCGACGAAGGCCGAGCCGAGCCCAGAGAGCCTCAGTGAGGCGGAATCGCAAAGCCTGGGGCGCCGGAGGGGCGCCGTCCTGGCGGGCGGGAGGAGGGCTGGAGCCCTGCCGCAGGGACAGGAAGGCGACAGCCGCGGCGTTGCCCTGGGCCCGAGGTGAAGTGAGGGAAAGGTCAGCAGAAGCTGGAGATTGCAGAGTCCTGATCTCCCAGCCCGGGGCGCCCTGCCTCCTGCCGGCCCCGACCTGTCTCCCCCTCCAGGACTCCTGCTGTGTGCCGAAACCTGCCCTAGGCCCCGGAGCAGTCGGACTTCTGGAGCGTGCAAAGCACCCCACCTGGAGGACAGAAGCTTGAGATAAACTTTGGGTAGCTTGGTGAAATGTCAGGAAGAGGTTAGGCTTAGGGCTCTTGAAACAATGTTATTTTTTTTTTTTTTTTTTGAGACAGGGTTTCACTGTGTAGTTGAGGCTGGTCTCGAACTCATTTTGTAGCCCAGGCTGTCCTGACCTCGCAGTGAACCTCCTGCCTCAGCCTCCCAAGTGCTGGGATTACAGCTTTATGTAATTTTATCAAGAGCATAACCCTGGCCCTCTGCACTGAGCTATGTCCCCAGCCCTTTTTTTTTTTTTTTTCTTTAACATCTTTTAAATTTTGAGACAGCCTCATAAAGTCCCTAAATTGCTCAGGCTGGGCTTGGCCTTTGCCATCTTCCTGCCTCAACCTCCCTGAAGAGTGCTGGCGTTACAGGCGTGGGTCACCGTGACCAGCTCGATTTTGTGACTGTTTCCAAACAACTGTGTCCACTCCCTTCTGCCTTTACCCTTACAGTTTTAGTCCTTTCTTCCCCCCCTCACCCTCACTAGGTATTGGGGATGGAACCCAAGAAGACTACCACTGAACTACATGCCCAGCCTTGCTTTATTTCGCTTGTTTCAGTGCTGAGGATTGAACTTAGGACCCTTGCACTGAGCTACATCTCAGCCCTTTTATTTTCATTACTCTGAGACAGGATTTCTCTAAGTCACTCAATGACACCAGCTGGGTTCAAACCTGCCATCCTCCTGCCCCAGGGCACAAGAATGATGGGGTTACAGGTGTCTTCCAATTCCGGTTTTTTGTTTTTTTTTTTGGTATCCGGAATCAAACTCAGGACCTGGTGCTTGCCGGGCAGGTGCTGTGTCACTAAGCTCTATCCCTGGCCCTTGGCTCACTTTTTAAAAGTAGGAAGCAAGTAGGAATGTATGTAGGTTTTGTGGTCAGAGTGCTGGTGTACCATCCACAGTTTTATCCCCAGAATCTCAGTCCTGAGTTTTATCCCCAGAATCTCAAATTTTATAGCCAATAGAAAATTACCTGTTGGTACCTTCTTTCTGAACATACTGATAAAATCAGACACTGGCAAAATGGCTTTTTAAATGTTTACTCATGCCCCACGAAGACCAATCGTAAATTACCAGTGGATCCTAACCCAAGTAAAAACTAAGTTTTATCCTTGAACAAAGCTCGAGGTAAGTAATAGATTCCAAGGAATGAAAGAGGTCATTTTAACTGATTTTTTAAAAACTTTCTTCTACCCAGGTGTTGTGGCTCACCAGCCCTGTGAGAGCCTGAGGCAGGAGGATTACCCCCTTAGAGCCCAGTCTAGGTGATTTAATGAGACCCTCTCAAAATAATTTTTTGCTGGGCCAGGGATTTAGCTCAGCGGCATAGTCGCTGGCTGGCAAGTGCAGGATCTTGAGTTTGATTCCTGGTACCAAAAAAAAAATTTTTTTTTTTCTTTTTGAGATAGGGTCTCAACTATGCAGTTCAGGCTGGCCTTGAGCTCTCTTTACAAAGAACTTGAAGCAATCCTCCTGCCTCAGCCTCCTGAGGGCTAAGATTACAGTCACGTGCCACCACTCCTGGCCTGTCATCTCAGCACTCCGGGAAGCTGAGACAGGAGAATTATTGCATATTCGAGACCAGCCTGGACTACAAAGTGAACTCAAGGCCAGTCTAAACTGCATATGGAGACCCTGTCTCAAAAAGACCAAAAAAAAAAAAAAAACCCCTAAAATAATAATAGTGGTAGTGGGAATCATGAAAGCATTTTAACGCACTAACAAGAAGGAATATACAAGGAAAATGAAGAGTTCCCATCTTTCTTCTCTTGCGCTACCAGAATGACCAGGCTTATCAAAGGTTTGACAGCCCTAATAGGTTTTCTTGCTTTGCCTGACAGCTGCTGGCTAATGTTCCTACCTAGCCTCGAAAGATTGCCCTGAATTGAGAATTTCTCCATGTGTAAAATACCCTACTAGATTAAAAAAACTAAGCATGAGAAAACAAATGTAAAATATCAAATTAAGCTGGGTGTGGTGGCGCACACTTGTAATCTCAGCACTCGGGAGGCTGAGGCAGGAGGAGCCCTGGGTTCAAGATCAGCCTGGGCTACAAAGTGAGTTCAAGGCCAGTCAGGATTACATAGAAAGACTCTTGTCTCAAAAAAAAAAAAAAAAGAAAAAGAAAGAAAATCTAGTTATTCATTTGCATATCATTACATGTTGAAATAACTTATGTTTTGTGTTAAATAAAATACCTCATTTTACCTGCTTTGACTTTTAAAAAACTGTAACTGTTGGAAAATATAAAATGTCCTATAGGGCTTGCTCTGGGGGGCTGGGCAGGTGCTGGCAGGTGAACCCGGAACTTCCTCCCTGCAAGCACACAGTACCCTTCAGCTAGGCACCCACCAGCCCCGGCATTAAACTTAAAACGAACATCGCTATGGGGGCTGGGGATTTAGCTCAGCAGCATAAGTGCCTGCCTTGTAAGCATGCAGTCGTGAGTTCGATCCCCTGTACGGATAGAATAAAAAAAAAAAAACAGCGCTAGCCAGAAAAAAGAAAAAAACACCCAGCCCTAGCATAGGTTTCTTTATTCTATGTATTAATATGTTTCCTATATATAATTAGGTTGTTAAAATATAAAAGCACCTGTTCTATATGTGTTACTTTGTAGCATGCTTTAAAATAAAATAGTCATTCCACCTGAACAATCTACCCTGTGGGAGCTGACATACAGCATGTCTTCTAGGGAAATTAGCCATTTTCCTAGTACAGTGGTACCTTGGTTCACAAACAATTCTTTCCACGATTTTGATCACCAAATTCATTCCATGATTCTGGTTGCAATTTGAATTGCCAGCATGTGTGTACCAGAATCATGGAGAGAATTAAGTTCATGAACTGAAGCACCGCTGCTTTATGTATATTTAATTAATTCCCAGTTTTTCTAGCATAATAGTGTAATTACAAGCCGGGTATGGTGGTACACACCTGTGATCCCAGTGCTCAGGAGGCTGAAGCAGGAGGATCTCCGTGAATTTCAATTCAGCCTGGGTTATATAGTGAGTCCAAAGCCAAACTGAACTACATAGTAAGACCCTGTCTCAAAGGAAAAAAAAAAAAGTATTACAGTCTTTATACATTTCTCACTTTTCCCCCCCACACTTTTTTTTTTTTTTTGTAACGGGGATCAAGCTCACGACTTCACACTTGCCAGGAAGGTGCTTATGCCACTGAGCTAGATCCCCAGCCATTTCCACACTCTTGTTTTGTTTTGTTTTTGAGACAGGATTTCACTGCAGTTCAGGCTGGCCTTGAACCCACTACAGAGCCCAGCCTAGCCTCAAATTCATGGCAGTCCTCCTGCCTCAGCCTCCTAAGTGCTGGGGTTACACTCATGGATCATCATATACAACTCGGTTTTTTTTGGTTTTGGTATGTTTTTGTTTTTGTCTTAGGTACCAGGGATTGAACTCGTGACCTGGCCCCCCACCTTGTTTTTGTAAAGCAGGGTCTCACCATGTAGCCTAGGCTGACTTCAAACTCACAGCAATCCTCCTACCTCAGCCTCCCGAATGCTGGGACCAATTGAGGGGCTGTTATGGGTTATGTCTGGATGTCCCCCCAAAGTGTCTGTCATCATGGGTGGGGCTTTTTCCCTCCCTTTTTGAGACAGGGTCTCTATGCAGTTCAGGCTGGCCTTGAGCTCACTTTGTAGCCTAGGCTGGTCTCAAACTCACAACGATCCTCCTGCCTCAGCCTCCCGAGTGCTGAGAATGGGTGGGGCTTTTTCAGAGGTGGCAGGATCTAGAGTCTGTGATGTTGGGATCCAGGGCGTAGGACTCAGGGTGCCAGTGCTGTCCCCTCTTAAGTAGCCCAGATGAGGTACAAGGATAGACAGACCTGCCTGCCATGCACGGTTTCCCCTCTGTGGTGCCCTGTGCAGTGCCCCCCTCTTTGGAGCCAGCCGACCACAGACTGAAACCTCTACATACTGTGACCCCAGCAAACCCTTTCTCCCTTAATCTTGGGTGTTGGCTATTTTGTCTGCGCCACAAGAAGAGTAACAGACATTGATTAAAGCCTATACTTTTTAGGATTTCCTCTCTGTGGCATATGCCATGCAATTGTTGGATTTATTTTAAAAGTGCTTTGGATTGGACCCAGCATCTCTCACAGGTTAAACACAAGCCTCAGGAGGCTAAGGCAGGAGAATCCTTGGGAGTTTGAGACCAGCCTGGGCTACAAAGTGAGCTCAAGGCCAGCCTGAACTACAGTGAGACCCTGTCTCTTCAGCAAGACAAAAAAAAAAAAAAGAGTCCTGTCACAGAACTGTAGCGCCAGCCCCAGGTTCTTGGTCTCCAGGTGTCCTCCAGACATCTTGCCACTCACTACGAGACTGCTCCGAGACCTGTGAAGACCCGTGCTGCTATTCCAATGAGAAAAAAAAGTCACTCTTTGTGGGGTGTTTTTTTCTTTTGGTTTATTATAATTGAGAGTCCACAAATAAACCCACATTGCTCTGTTAGATCCTTACTTCCAGAAAGCCACCGGGCATGGTGGCTCATGCCTATAATCTCATTACTCAGAGCTGGGCACAGTGGCAAATGCCTGTCATCCCAGCACTTGGGAGGCTGAGGCAGAAGGATCACTTAGAGTTCAAGGCTAGCATGGGCGACAGAGCAAGACCCAGCCTCACAGAAAAAATAAAAGAGAAAAAAGATGGAGAATAATCATAGTCCAAGGCAGGCGGGGTTGGGGTGGGTGAAGAGGGACTAATGGGTACGGATGAGGGGAGTGTTTTAAAATTAGACAAAAGTAGGGCTGGGGGTATCAGTGTCACCCTGCCTGCCTGGCAAGTGTGAGGTTGTGGTTTCAATTCCTGCTACAAAACAACCACCAAAAAACCCCTCAAAGCTAGAATTTTTAGGGTGTTTTCTGGGACAGGGTCTCTGTGTGTATGCTGTTTGCTGTGTGTGTACACTCAGACTGGCCCTGAACTTGTTCGTATGTAGCCTAGAGTGGCTTTGAACTCTGGGTGATCCTCCTGCCTCAGCCTCCAGAGTGCTGGAAGTGCGGAGATTACAGCGATGAGACACCAAGCCCAGCTTCATTGTCCACTTTAGGACCGTCCATTTGCCCCACTGCTGGGAACTGATCCCAAGAGCAGCGCAGGCTGAGTGCATGCCGTGCTGGCTACACCAGTGTTCAGTTAACCAACCCTGGGAAGGGGACAGATTGCTCCAGGCCTGACGGGAACTGCACTCAGGGTGGCTCCCAGCCTGCCTCAGTCTCCCACATGCTGGGGCTCTGGGCATGCACCCCGCTCTCCGACTGGATTCTGAAGTGTCCCACATCCAAATACTGAGAGGAAGAGCACAGGGACTAGCCTGGCTGCGGAGAAACGGCCAAGCCCAGACCTCATGGGCTCCCGGGAGGAGCAGCGGCTTCCACCGGATCACTGCACTGGGGACAGAACCAGGTCTGTCCTGACCTACACCCAGCCCTCCCCTTCCCCAGCCTTTGCACAATTTTGAGGCGGGATCTTAGAACTGGCTAAATTGCCTTAGGCTGAGCTCTTCCTGCCTCAGCCTCCCTCCCAGGGTGCTGGCGAGCACCACACCCAGATGGCCCATTCATTTCCTGTTACCATAGCAGATTCTTTCAGTGTTAAATCAGCTCTAAGCCACCCCCTCCCTTTGTCTTAAAAGACCTTTTCAGCCTGCTGTTGTGCCTGGACTGAGCAGGGTGGGGCTGGGGCACCTGACCTAGGCACCCCACCCCACGTTCAGGGGGAAGGCAGAGGAGGGTGGGGCACAGGTTCTGCTCAGGGAGCCCCTGGACCACGTTGCCCCACAGCCAGACCCTTTGTTTAAATAGGGTCTTACTGTGCACTCCCTGGCTGCCAGCCTTAAACTCCCAGCAGCCCTCCTGCCTCAACCTCCTAGCACAAGGATGAGACTCCAGCAGTATTGCTGCAGGCCAGCTAATCATTGCCCGTCCGGTGGGGAGAAGGCCTGTGAAATCCAAGTATAGGAATAAAGCAACTCCCGGAGTTTCTTGGGAGGCTAGAAAGCTCACTGAAATCTAGGCCCACTGGCAAGCACGAAGGTTGGGACTTCCATTCCTGGAACCAAAAATACTTAGATCCACTAAACGATAGGCCCAGGAGTTCTTCCATCTTCTCAGTAGTAGTGGAGACTGAACCCAGGGTCTTGCACTGAGCTACCACCCCATGCTTTTGAAATTCTGGGACAGTGGCGCTGTCACTGGATTGGGGCAGTTCTGTGCTGTGGCCCTCCTGCCTTAGCTTCCCATACCGCAGGGACCGCAAACACGTGCCGCGGAGCTTCGCTCTGGCCCTTTGCGCGCTGTGTGTGTGCAATGTACACATCTTTCCCTTCTGCGTTAGGAGAAAGTGCTTTGGGTCGAGTGTGACCAAGAAGAGAGGACTTGGCCATTGGCACCAAGGTGACAGTTTCAGTCCCAGCACAAAGCCGTGGAAAATGGGCTTCCAGGGGGCAAGCTGACCTGCGACCCCGCCATGTGGTGTTTTTGTCTGTCTGGAGGTGGTCTCACTGCCGGATCAGGCTGGCCTCGGCTGCTCCTCAGGGCTGGGTCTGTGGGCGCATGCTGCGTGCTCTGGGTAGAGGCGTGCAAGTGACTCAGAGGCAACGTCTGACTGCTTCCCAGGCCGTTTATTTCAGTGCTCAGCTCTAACGTTAGCCTCCCCGGACAGGTTGGCTCAGCACCTCCACGGCGCCTGCTGACCTTAGGACAGCTACGGCGGCACAGCTGCACAGAGTGCCTGCGCCACTGCAGCTTTCCTGCTCCCTGCCCGGCCCAGGGCTGCGCCTAACACCTTTACTTAATTACAGGTGGTTTCTAGCTATGCGGATTTAGTTTTTCCATCCATGGGAGTGACATACGGTTTTCTTTTTAAATGAATTTAAGCAAGATTAACTCAGTTGAAAGGAAAACAAAACACAAACAAACCCCCAAAGTACATGGAGGTGGGACACAGCTAGCAGTGCGGGGTGGCACAGGCCTTTAGCCCCAGCTGCTCCAGGGCAGGGGCAGAGGGCTCACGTGCCAGCCCAACACAGCAGCTTGGTGCCCCCACCTCCAAGTGCAGGGGCGGAGGGGTGGAGGCGGGGGCTGGGGCTGGGGCTACGCAGGAGCCCTGGGTTCAACCCCAAAACAAAAAACAACCCAGCCGGAGCGAGGCGTGGGTGGAGCAGGCCTTCTGGGGACCGGACCTTGCAGCTCACTGCTGGGGCGCGGTCCACAGCTCCCGTCAAAGCCGGCAGGCTGCAGCGCGCACCACATACACAGGCCAAAACCGGGCCCGGGCAACTTCCTAAGACCCTCTCTCAAGCCACAGAAGGACTGGGAATGAATGAAGCACAGTGCCAAGGCCCTGGGTCCCATCCCCAGCACTGAAGGGGGGCGGGGAAGCGGAGGCCGAAATAAGTGCCTAAAATTAACGAAGAAAAAAACATTGTTTGAGCAAGATCCACTGCTAAAGTCGAACTGCTCCCAACCAAGCAAATGCAAGGACACATGGTGGCACCTGAGACAAGCATCGGGCTGCCCCACCAAGCTTAGGCCTCCGCCTGAGTTAAAAGCGCCACTGCCCTCCAGCGGAATGTGCGGCCTCCACCACCCTGGGAAAGGGGGCTACGCAGCCGCAGCTGGGGAAGCAGGCTGGGGAAGCAGGCTGAGGCGGTGGCTAGGTCCCCTCCTGGCAACATGCCTAGCACTGCTTACCAACCAAAGGGAGCGCCCTGCGGGACCTAACACATCCCTGAAACAGGGAAGGCAGTCACTCTGTGGCAGCGTCATCTCTGGACCCTGCGTCAGTTTGTCCCTCTTCGGTTTCCACAGCAGCTGGGGCAGGAGCAGCAGCTGTGACCGGGGCACCCCCTACCCCTGCTGCCCGGGTCTCCGCCTCACTTTCAGCCTCGGCGGCCTGGGCTTCGGGGTTCTCCTTCCCTCCGCTGGGGGCCTGCTCTTCCTGTGGTGGTTTGGTGGTGCTGGCCCCTGCGTCATGCTCAGGGCCTTCCCCAGGGGGTGTTGCCTCCCCACTCCCTGCAGCTGCCTCGGTGCCTTCCTCGTCCACGGCCCTCACTGCGGCCGTGATCACCTCCGCCAGGACCTCAGCCGCCACCTCCTCGGGTGTCTCCTCCTTATCCTCGCCCAAGTTGTCATCTCCTTCTATTTCCGGGTCAGTGCTTTCGTTGGTGAAAGGGTCCTCACCCTGGCAAAGAAGACACAGACAGAGCACGAGATGGGAGTGCGGCCAGGGACCCAGGGCCTGGCACCTGCCACATGCCAGGTGGCCGTTCAGCCCCCAGCAGACCCCAGCCCCTGCGAAGGTCACTTTTGTATTTTATGTGACTCCCATCAGGAAGGCTGCTCCTATTTAAGAGACAGAGAGAAACTCGACACAAAGATCAGTAACTTGCTTGAGGTCAAAGTTATGAATCGTCGGTGTGAAAATTTACAGCCAAGTCTGACGCGTTCACAAGTCAGACTTTGTGCCAAGCTTTTCTCTACTCTGGCAGCAAACTACAGTACCACCCCGAGATCAGGAAGAAGACAGGTGGTTTGGGGTGTGCGTGCGTGCGTGCGTGTGTGTGTGTCTGGTCACAGAGAACGTGCTCAGCACATGCAAGATTCGAGATTGAAGCCTGCTTCCTTAGCAGCTGGCATCTACCCTGGATGGGCCCAGGCTGGTCTTGAACTCTCAACCCTCCTGTCTCACCCTAAGGAGCTGGACTGCGGCCTGTGCCACCGCACCCGGCTTGCACTGTGTGCAGGGAGATGTGCAGGGTAGACACCAGCTAGCTGCCCAAGGCACCCTGCCACCGGTGAGTCAGCACCCCGGGCCTACGACTCCCCGAGCAGGGCGTCTTAGAAACCCGTCATCACACACCCTTGCCTGTCACATTCAATGTCCTGCAGTTTTTCAGGAGACCCAGAGATGCTGCACCCCGCGCCGCTCTGGATACAACCCACGCTGCCTCCCTCCACCGAGAGCCCACCCGTCCTTGGGATGCCCAGGCGCGAACCTTGAGGTACTTCTCCAGCATCTTCACTATGTGTCTGTTGTTCAGGACACTCTTGGCCACATGCAGACTTGTCTTCTTGAACTGTTCCGCAGCCAGCTGCAGGGGAACCAAACACGGGCTCTAAGAACAGCAGTGGAGCAAGAACAGAGCCAGCAGCACCCGCTGGGCGCCCCAAGGGGCAGCTGTCACTCCTTGCCGAAGCCAAGCTTGCAAGGCTAGGCTCCGAATGCGAGGGTACCCAACGATGCACCCCTTGGGAAACGGTGATCTTACGACACACACCAAGGCAGGCCACTGACACCCTGTACTATGCAGGCACAAACTACCTATAAGCCATAAGCTCTGAGGACTTCAGGGGGGGAAATGGGAAAAGGTTTTGAGGGGTTTTGGGTCTTTTTTGGTAGCCGTAACCACCCTCCTGCCTCAGCCTCCCCCGGGAGCACTGGATGACAGGCCAGAGCACTTGCCTGGTGGGTGGTAACTAACTTCACTAAGCAGGAGCGCACCCCAGCAGCTGTTCAAGAGCCTGTGCACACACACTGATTCCCTGCTTGTAGAGAGGTTTTTGTGTTGATCGAGTAAGGGGAGATGGGTGGGCAGCTGTCAGTACCGCTGTATTAGTTGGGAAAACTAAAGATAGGAGATGCCAGAGGAGAGGCGTGAGGAGTGCCAGCAGGCCTATACCGCATGCCCGCTCCTCATCGCCCTGGCTGCCTTGGCTTATCACTAGACACAGACCCCAGGGCCTGCTCGAAGTACATTCGCCCCTTGTCACTCGGGGCCGACCCCCAGGGCCCTCAGATAGAAAATCCAGATACTCAAACCCCTTACATCAAACGGCTGGCTGGCTTTCTTCTTTCTTTTTTTAGGTTCCAGGGATCGAACTCATGACCTTGCTTGCTAGGCAGGTGCTTGTGCCACTGAGCTAAACCTCCTTCCCTCCCTCTTTCTGTTTCTTTCTTTCTTTCTTTCTTCCTGGAGACAGGATCTCTCTGCAGTCTAGGCTACCTTCAAACTCAAGATCTTCCTGCCTCAGCCTCTCAAGTGGTAAGACTACAGGTAAGTGTCACATTCTTCCTATACTTCAGGTGACATAAACCTAACACAAGCTAAAGGCTACAGCAGTCCATAGTTTAGGGAATGACAAAGTGGCACGCAGGGATGACGGCCAACTGTATCTGTGATCTGACTCAACCCCCTGCCTCGCTGAGCTCTGGGTTAAACACAGCTGTAGGCCCATCTGTGAGTTAGGACAGAACCAGTCCAAAGCCCAGGCTCCAGGCTCGGCTTCCATCATCTCCAGAAACTGCAGCTTGCCTGGTGACTTACAGGAACACTTACATGGGACTGGACCCTTCCTAAGCAACACGTTTTCTGCTAAGCAAACATCTCTCCAGGGTGGGTTCTCACGGAGAGGCCCAGGCCGGTCTTGAGTTCCCAGCCTCAGCTTCCTAAGAAGCTGGGACCTCAGGAGCCTCTCACTGAGCCTGGCTCCCATTCTAACAAAGCTGCACGACGCCGTGTCAGGCAACCTGGTGCTTTTTCCTCTAAGACCGCCAACCAGTGGAGCCAGACTGGAAGCAGCTTGCACTCCAGCCCGGGCGCCGCCCAAGGCGGGAACTCACCCTGCGGTTATGGTTGTGGTCCACAGAGTGCAGGTGCCGCTGGAGGAGCTGGTGCTGTGCAGGGATCAGCATGTCGCAGGCCAGGCAGTGCGCAGCCTCGATCTTCTTGAAGAAGTGCTCCTGGCCAATGCCTGTGAGGGAAGCCGAGCGCGCGATGCCTCCTTCCTTCCATCCACCTCCCCAGCAAGGCTCACACATCCTCCCTGCAATGCTGCCCTTGCGCGTTTCCTCAGACAGGGTCTCGCTAGGTAGCTTGGTGGTGCTGTGCCAGGCAGCCCAGGCCATCTCTGGTCCTCCTGCCTCAGCCTCTGGATGCTGGGGTCACAGGCTTCACCTCACCCAGAACTCCCTCCCACACTCTCAGGCTCAGACAGGGCAGGATGTCAGACACGAACGCCTGACTCTCTATGTGGAATTTCACATGTTTCTTATCTGTCCAGTCCTCTCTTCATACCAAAGGAGTAAGAACAGCCCACTGGACATCGCGGACGGGCTCCTCTGGAGTCTGATCTGCATCGGGCCACACCCGGGGCACTTCCCCCAGGATTGGACTGCACATCCCCAGCAGCCCAGCTAAGGATGGAGCCCAGGGCCTCGTTGTAAGTCGCTGAGATTACAGGTGTGCGTCACCACGCCCAGCAAGGGTCCCGCCAATGCCCTGTGTGGTGGACAGACAGCTGGTGGCCACTGGTAACACTCGGCTGAACTGAGTCGGCATGGTGCCGGGTGTAGAAGGGCTGAGGAGTGTTGTCAACAACATTTAAAGGAAAAGCAGAGGCACGAGTGCGCTGCCGACTCTGCTGATATGAACAAGGCTCTTTCCACTGTGGGAGGAGTGCAGGCCCTTGTCGCTGAGGATGGCGGCAACTCTTTCCAGGGGAGCTCTGGTCTTTAGCTTGAGCATCGCTTCCTGGCCCCAGTACAGAGCCCTCAGCTGGCTGGCACAGCCCCTTCACCCTGCTGGTAGACTTTCTAGCTCCCACCGATGACCTCTGGGCCTTCCCAGCACAGACTCACCAAACAGACTTGCATGAGTCATTGTCACAGGGACTAGGCCTCCAGCTGGACTCGTGGAGAAATCGCCCTGGGCTCCAGGTCTCCAGCTGGACTCAGGCAGGATACTGCCTGGATTCTGTGGGCCTCTAGTGTGTGACCCAGCCTCCCACACTCTTGCACTTCACTCTCTGGGTGAGTACTGTAAAATAATCCTCTAACTTGTGTCCCGTGTTCAGTTGTCCCCCGGCACACCGCCACAGCAGCACTGTGTGATCACTCAGAATAGCCCACACCCACCTTTGAAAGGGTCTGGTTTTGGTTTCGGGCTCTCCTTTTCCAGCAGCTCCTGCCGCCGCTTCTCAATCTTCTTGTTCCTGTTGATGATGTACTCCTGCAGGGTGGGAGATGGTGAGGGCAGTGCTGGCCCGGAGGGCTGAGAGACGCCACTGCGGCAGCCCCGCAGCTCCAGGGCTCTAGGCTGTCCCTATGATGCCTGGGGCCGGACCTTGCAGCCTCACCTGGAGGAACTCCACTGTCTTGTCGGGCAGTTTGGTGCTTATAAACCGCAGTGTTTCCTTGTGAAATTTGCTCTGCAGGTGTTTCTGGATCTCTTCATCTTCGAAGCTACGGAACTTGCACACAGAACAGGCAAACTGAATCCTGGAGAAGGGAAATAGAAAGCGGTGAGGCTGGGATACAACTCGCCCCTGGTTACGGGTGAAATGGAAAACGAAGTGTGGTGACTTTTCTTTTTTGAGACAAGCTCTCAGTATTCAGTTTAGGCTGGGCTTCAAATTCCAGGCAATCCTCCTGCCTCAGTCTCCCCCTAGGATTACAGGTGTATGCCTTCACACCTGGCCTCAGGCCTCAGGACGTGTGACTTCTAAACTAGCCCAACGCTTGTAACTTCTAGCAGGGGGCGTGCAGCAGCAGCAGTTACGCAAACAAGCGTCTCGAGCAGAACACAGCCCTGAAGGGAGTTCAGGGAAATGACTCACACACTAACTGGGCAACATCCCGTCCCTTTGGTGCAAAGGCCCCTAAGAGAATACCCTAGGGTGGTGGCTTTTTGGAAACTGTGGACTCCCTACATGCTGACTGCTGTGGCCCTGTTAACTCCTTAGCGTCTCACTCAGACGAGTCTGTCTAGGCCCCGGGGACCATTCACAGCACCCTGGTTTTGTTTCAGTGGTGCTGGGGACTGAACCCAGGGCCTCATGCATGCTACCCAAGTGTTCTGCCTCTCAAGGTCACCGCCTGACCACAGCACCTGGCTCTGACATGACCAGCACCCTGGGATGCTTTTGCAGATGGAGCCAGCAGCGGCGTGCAGAGGGTCTGTGCACAAGGCCTTCGGGAAGACCCCTGGGCAAGGGATGCACCCTGCCTGCTGCGTTTCACCACCCCTGTGACAAGTGCCGACGCTTCTGAGACCCTCAGGCACTAACGCAAAATCTGAG
Source organism: Hydrochoerus hydrochaeris (assembly GCA_004027455.1). Taxonomy (NCBI): domain Eukaryota; kingdom Metazoa; phylum Chordata; class Mammalia; order Rodentia; family Hydrochaeridae; genus Hydrochoerus; species Hydrochoerus hydrochaeris. The sequence continues at coordinate 53,566 of PVLA01008448.1, read as the reverse complement.
GGTGTTTTCAAGAAAAGAAACAGCCAGGCCTGTGGGCGCATGCCTGTAACCCCAGCATGCAGGAGGCTGGGGCAGGAGGATGGATGCGAGTTTGAGGCCAGCCTGGGCTACACAGTGAGCTCAAGGCTGGCCTGAATTACAAAGCAAGATCTTGTTTTAAAGAAGCAAAGCAGCACAGACGGAAAGCCAGTCAGGCACTCAGCTGGGGGTGCGGGCTGGTGGTAGCGGCCTCCTGAGCATGCAAGAGGCCCTGCTTCTATCACACGTACTGCAAAGCCAGCCAGGCAGGGCATCTCTGCTTCCACCAGTGTGAATACAGACCTAACCTTCCCTGCCTTTGTCTGTTGAAAAAGCAGTTTTGATGAGTTTCTGTACCACTTAGAGAAACAAATGTGGGTTCTGGTTTCCCAACCTCCAATATTGGCACTATTTTTTTTGGCAGCACTGGGGACTGAACCCAGGGTCTTTGCAGTGAGCCACCCCCCAGATCTCTTCGTACTTCTTCAGACAGGGTCCGGCTTAGCCCTAATTGTGCTCTCTGGGCTCAGTCACAGTTCTGCCCCAGGCACAAGAGTGCTAGGACCACGGGCCAGGGCCATCGTGCCCAGCTGTCAGTTTTTACCTAGGCTTTTTATGGGTATGGACACTGCTGTCCTGTTTGAGTGCAAAGGCCCTGAAAGTCACAGAAGGAACTATGCACAGGGAAGCAGCTGTATGTGGTCAAGGCCTCAGCCACCAGATGCCCACATGGCAACCAGAGGACCCTCAACCACAGAACCCAGAGGCGGTGCGTGACGTGCTCACCATTGCAGCTTTCGGCCTCGGCCTTCCTGAAAGCTTTTCCCCACCACACAGGAGGCTGAACCCAGGTGCACCCCTAAATCCAGCCCCAGCACACCTTTTTTAATCTTTGAGTCAGGATTTCGCAATGCTGTCAGACTGCCTGGGTAGGACGCACACTCTGATCCACCTGCCTCCCTCGGCGCTGGGCCTCGGGCAGTGCCCGTGCCCAGCCTTTCTGAGTTCTCATTCCAATTCCAGGCGGTGTCTTAATGATGGGGCATCTATGTATGTTTCCTTCCTATGTTGAACTCCAGAAGGAGCTTAGATTTGGACCAAGCACCAAGGCACCTTTTAAATGAAGATCACCTTTTAGGGTGCCAAATGCTGAATTTGGGGGCCAGACACCCTTCTGGACTGCTGGGTGGGGGAGCTCCTTGGTGGGTATATATGGGCCACTATAGCAAGGGTAGAATTCCAGAGGCCAAATGTCAGTTACAAATCAATTTTTCAGGCAAGAACAGAAACCTAACTTTCCCTGAATCCCCTTCTCAGCTCCGTCCTCCACGAGCCTGGTTCAGATCTCCTGACTCCTGAAGCCGGATAAGCCAGGACCCCTGTACCCAGACAGGTGAGCTCAGCAGCCTGAACGACGCCCAGCCCCAGCCCCAGCCCCACTCGGCAGGGATTCTGTGTCACTCTGGCATCTCCTTACCTGTCTGCTGCCCGGTCCCGCATCCTGTCTCTCCTCCTCTGTTTCTCCCGCCTCTTCTTGGCCTCCTCATCCTCTTCATCCTTCTCTCCTGTAACAGAGAAGTCCTTTCGAGGTGCTCTGAGGGGCCTGCAGGAGTCAGCTCCAGACCCTCATGGGCTGCAGCTGGGCTGCCGCACCGTGCCTGGCCTCGGCCTCCACAGCACAGCAGGTCCAGGACACCCCAAGGCACCGAGGGGTGTGGGTGTCAAAGGCTCCTGACAGACAAGAGTCTTTGCTGAGGACCCTGAGAAGTTGCCTCACTCCTGCAGCTGGCAGGCTGGGGTGGCCCTGCCCGGCCCCCGACAGGGCGGCCTGCTGTCTGGCCCCAGCCTGGCTGTCCGACCTTGTGCCCTGTCACTGAGTGTTCTCCCACTGTCACCTAAGGAGAGCAGCTCTCTCCAGGCGGAGGCAGCAGCTGGCAGGCTCACAGGAAAGCAAGCCGCTCTACCGCGCTCTCTCCCCACCTCTAGGTGGGTCACGACGACAGTCCCCATCGGCCTTGTCTGAGCTAGGGCCCCAGCAGGATTCACAGTCCTTGCTGGCCCTTCCTCTATCTTCTGTTCACAAAAACTGCCGACCTGGGGCTTTGCACTTTCCCAGGCTGCACGGGAAGCAATCCTGGAAACAAAAATGGGAAGAGACCTGTTGGTCCTCCCGAGTGCCACCTGGGGCCAGCGCAGGAGCTCCTGCAGAGCCGCGCAGCCAGCATCCCAGTGTGAGGCTGGGCCGGGCCGGGCCCCTAGGCCGGGCCAGAGGCTGGATGCTGAAAACGTTGGATAAGCATCTGAACTGTGACCCCTACCCCTGAAGCCAGTCCCGAGACTGTCCCACGAAGATGGCGACCGGCGGGCGCTGCTCAGAAGCCTCTCAAAAGGGCGTGTGGGACTTTTGGCAAGAGGTCACTGCCTGAAACTATGACTGCTGTTTAATAGCAAAGTCATCCCGGGTAGGTAGCAGGACCTGTGCGTAACAAACACGTCACCTTCGCTTTAGCATTGACCCGGCTGCACGAGTTGCTGAACACTTGGAGTGGTCCCGTGCTACGGACACAGCTGCTTGGACACATGGGGGCGGGGCACTCAGAAGGCGTCAGGGCCAGAGCCTGGACCCTCCTGGACAAAGGGTCAGCCTGTGACCCCAGGAGCAGCCAGCTACGGACAGACCCGGGAACGGGCAGAGGCGAGGGCTGCTGGGAGAGCTCAGGCCGCTTCTCTGGGTCCCTGAGGGTGGGCCTTGCGCTTTCTTGCTGCTTACTTGGGGCTTTTAGGTCCATCTGCAGCTCAAAGCTGATGAGACTTAGAGTGAATGAAGGCTTCTCTCCTGAGCTGAGCCTGGGCCCGCCTGGCAGGTGGCCCCGACTATACTCCCAGGCCAGTAGGGGTCCCTGTCCCATTCCCGCTTGGACTGCAGCTGCCAGGAGCCCCAGCACAGAGGCTGCGGGCACAACTCCGGGCTGCCAGTGGGGTAACTGGACATAATGAAGCCCAGGAGACAACACAGCGAGCTGCACTCACCAGGGGGACAGAGAGAACACACTGGACAGCCCATCTCTCTCAGGTTCCCGAGATTCTTCCTACCACAAGTACCACAGACACCTGGAGACCCTCCTCTTGCCCCCACCCACACTGAGTGAGGTAAAGGGGCTTGTTTCCAGCAAAAGCTGCCTCAGACACTGGGCAACGCTGGGGGTGACTGCCGTGACCACAAAGCCCCAGGCCCACCTAGCAGCCGCAGCCCCTCTTCCACTCTGGAGTGACAGGCTCCATGCAGGCCTCCAGCTGGTTCAAAGCGCCCCCCTCCCCGCTCCAGCTAGAAGCTGGGCACATGTATGGGACAGACACACAGAAGCAGTATGGACCTGGGTGATGCCTACCTCTCTGCCTCCCAGGGTCGCACAATTCGTCTTCCTGAAAAAGGGCCCAGATCAAGTCAGACAGTGAGGCACTTTTAGAAATTCCACAGCTGGTCCAGCCCCTCCCGCCATTGGGTGTGCGGCATCTCCAGGACCTAGGATGCTAGGCCTTCCAGATGCAGGCACAGTGGGGCAGGGAAAGCCCAAGGGCCTCTGTCTGGAGCCTGAGTTCCTGTCACTACTTCCGGTCAACTTTAAACACAAGGACAACAACTTTTTTGTCTTTAAATCACTGACCTTCATTTACCTCTACCACTAGAGAATCTGCCCCCTGGAAAACGCATACCCACAGTTCTGCACCCCAGAATGCCAGAAACCTGCCTATCAAGAGAAGGTTAAGCAATTCTGACGTGTCCTAACTTTTTTTTGCTTTTTGTCTTTTTGAGACAGGGTCTCGCTGTGCAGTTCAGGCTGGCCTTAAGCTCACTTTGCAGCCCAGGCTGGTCTCGAACTTGCAACAGTCCTCTGCTTCAGCCTCACAAGTGGTGGATGACAGGCGGGAGCCACCACACCCAGCTGGTTGTTTGTTTTTTAAAAACTCAAGGCAATCCTCTTGCCTCAGCCTCCCGAGTGCTGGGATTAGGGGCCTGAGCCACCACCTTTCTTTTTCTTGAGACAGGGTCCCATTATGAAACCCAGGCTGCCTTAAACTCATGGATGGCAATCCTCCTGCCTCAGCCTTCAGAGTGCCGGGATCACTGGCATGCATCACCACCCACTGGCAACCACACTTGTCTAATTCCACCATTCTTGATTAAAATACGGACTTCACCAAAGCATGTTTGTATGAGCTCAGTGTTCTAACAAATGAACCAAATCCTAACTGAAAATCTGAACAGAGCCGATGCGTCAGGCGACAAGTCCAAGATTAAGTTAGCAACCAGGAGAGTCTCAGATTCCCAGTCTGAAGCTGGTGAATGGAGAGCAGAGGAACTGAGTAGCCTTCTCAGCCCCCGAGCTCTCCAGGCCCAGACCCACACGGGCCAGCACGGGCGCACAATAGAGAAAGCAACGGCCCTGAGATGCAGGTGCCAGGCACCCGGCAGGTGCTCCTCTCACCGTGGGCTACGAGCACTGAGGGGTGAGGACCCAGGCCAGCTCCTGGCACACAGCCGCAGGCAGTGACCAACCTGCATTTATCACACAAGCAGCCAGACCCATCACTGCAAGGACACGAGAGACCAGGGAAGGTGCTGGAAGCTTTTTTAGGAAGGAGTGACTGCTGCAGTCCAAACACTCAGAAACCCAGTTATAGGCTGTGGTCTGTCCCAAACCCACTCAGCGGTACAGAGTGGAGTCTACTAGGAGCGCTGCTCCCACCTGCTATGATATTACATAATAAAGAAGGGCCAGGAGACCAAAGGGGCTGACCCGGAAGGGGAACTTACACCCCGCATCTCTTCATCTCCTGACCGGAAGTCACCAGCTCCATCATCTGCCAGACACAAAGGGACAGGCAAGGTCAGTCTCGGGGGCAGGTACACCCGTTCTGTTTTGCTCTCCCAAGCAGTGACTGGAGTGACAACCTGTCCCAACCACAGTAAGGACCAAGGGACAATGGGAAATGCCACCCAAGTAACCGTATGGACAGCTTCGACAGCCCAGGGAGCACCCCAGGCAGGGAATTGGCTCTTCTCACAACCACCCAGCCTGCTGGGCCCCAGATGTACCGTTGTCCGAAAAATCGCCTTCGCTGTCAGCACGAACCAGTTTGGCATCCGGCTCCTCAAACAGAGGAAACTGCTTCCGCTTTCTGCCCATACTGTCAGGTCCGAAGCGCTCAAACCCTCTCCTCCTGGGCTATAGATACAAGCGTGTCCCATGTACCACCTTCCCTGGGGCAGTAAGACACCCCACAGAAACAAAGGAGAGGGCTTGCAAGATCAGAGAACAAAGGCAGGACAAAGCTTAACATGGCTAAAATTTAAAGCAAACATCCCACCCGGCTGCAAAAGGCTGCTGATACGAAATGTCCAGGAGAAGAGCCAGAGACAAAAAAGGCAGACAGTAGCTGCAGGGGACCAGCAGAGGGAATGGGGAGACAGCTCGTGTTGCTGTGGTTCTCTCTGGGTTAATGAAACTAGATTGTGGCGATGGTGGCATGATTCCCTAAACTTGCTCAAAGTGGAACCCTGACTTCAAAGTGAGTACCTCTTGCAGGACATAAATTTTACCTCAACAGAGCGAGCTGTTGAGAGAAAGAGCCAAGGTGGCCCAGCGGAACACCAGGTACTTACCCGGTCTCTCATCCGAGCCTGGGACCGGCCACATCCATACTGCATGGTGTTGTCGTAGCCACCTGCCCCCTGCATTCCCATCATGCCGTAGTCAGGCGCCATGGACTGGGAGAAGAGAGAAGGGGGCGGCCTGCTTGGGGACGGGCCCCCCAAGCCCCGTCCACCCATGTAGTTTAGCTCATTCCAGGAAGCGGGCAAGGGCTCAGCAGAAGCTGAGGGTGGCATGAAGGGGTCGCTGCGCATGAAGTTGCCAGAACTGCTCCGGTCTTGGAAGCGGCCTGGGCCTGGGCCCGGCCCCGGGCCCTGGCTCTGGCCCCGGCCTCGCATGAAGCCATCAAGGGAGCCTCGCTCCCGGGCTGGGTCCCTGCAGTCGTTGTACTGCCCACCAAAGCTGCCATTGCGGTCGGTCCCCAGGTCAAAGTCGTAGTCATAGTTGTAGCTGGGGCGGTAGGGGTTATGTTCGGGCAAGCAAGGCCTGGAATCGTAGGACTCGTATGGCTGGAAGCGGAAGGAGCTACGAAGGAAGAAACATCTATCAGGTGTGGCCAGGAACCCTCCCTGGGCCACCCAGGCTGTCGCCCCCATCCTCTTCTGAGCTCAGCACCTCCTTCAAGGCAGCTCAGCACCTCCTTCAAGGCAGAGCCCCCCCCCAGCACTTCCTGCCTGCTGCTTCAATGCTCAGAAGGCAAAGCAGACCAACACCCACCCCAGACATCACTGAGTGAAGGGCATAGCGCCCCTGGCCACAGAGCTGAGAGGAGCACAACACAGAATTAAGACGTCTCAGTCCACAGCCCAAGCCCCCACTTAAGAGACCAGAGACTTAGGGAGCTGCAGTGGTCCACCCCCAACCCCAGGCAGCCCAGCTCATCCTGCTGCACTCATGAGAGGTGAGGAGCAGACACCCATCCCCATCTGTGTATCTGTGCTGGCAGGGGTCCCCCAGGTAAGGGCTCAGATCTATAATCACCTCTCCCGGTCCTGCATGCCCTCCCCACCGCTGCTGCTACCGCCCCTGCCTCCTTCCTTGGACATCATGTCCAAGCGCTGGTTGATCTTGGCAATCAGAGAATCAGAATTGTCGTTGCATGGTTCAGGGCCATAAGAGGCCATGTGCATGGAAGGACCGCTGGCTGCCAAGCCACCATCACCGGCTTTGGTGGCCTCCCATGAAGCCGGGCCATAGCTGTAGGTCGCTCCTGCAGTGACATTGGTGTTCTGGGCACCATAATAACTGTAGTTGTCATAACCTGTCAGAAGGAAGAGGAGGGAGATCAGATCTCAGCAGCCACAGGTACACAGCACCCACCAGCCACTGAAAAGGACAAAGTTCCCAGCATCCAGTGCCGCTGGCACACACTGTGCACATGACTGGCCGAGAGGCAATAGGAGCCCAGAGGGACAGGAGGCCTCAGCTCTGAGCACTGATTTTCCTGGGTAGGACCCTACAACTTACTCCCTCCCCGAGCCAGAGGCTCTGAGTGCCCAGCAGAGGCAGGGTGGGCTGCTGATGCCCTGGTGACACCCCACTGCCCTTTCTTCTGAGGCTGGTGTGACCTGGGATCCCCTCAGCACCCTGGGCTCAAGCAACAGCAAGGGCTGGCCTCATGCTCACACTAAGAGCCAAGGAACCCGCACAAACCCCCCACAGCCCGTCCTGCCCTCCCCGCCTTCAGGACAGCCACAGTGCATCTGGACCCCCCAAAGGGCTTACCTTGCCAGCTGGCCACGCCACCTCCATATGTACCTGAGGAGACACAGGAACATGTAGGGACTTCACAGGCAGAACAAGAGTGCCTGGAACTGCCGTGGACGGACAGGAGCCACCTCACTCTGGAGGAGCAGCCACAGCCAAGCCACAGCAGTGCTCAGGGAGTGCCCCTGCCGTTCTCATTTCCCACAGAAGGGGGCCGTCACCTCCGGGGTTCCCTCCCAAGTGAGCCCTGCTTCCTGGCCTGGGGCAGGCAAAGGGGAGCTGTGACCTCTTGGGAAGCCAGCTGCAAGGCCAGCCTGGCTGAGGCCCTGGTCAGGCCCTGATAAAGGATCAGCTTGCACCAGAAGCCAGAGCCCAGGCACTGCCAACCACTCTAACAAGGCAGCAGCCGCCACCAGGACACGACAATGGGCCGGGCAGCAGCCCTGCTCCCAGTGGTGCTAGGGCAGCTCCCAGGCTCCTAAAACAAAGGATACCATCGTCTCCTAAAACACTGCCTGGCAGAAAGCAAACAAAAAGACCATGCCATCAGGGAGCATGTTCCAGCCCTCCAAAGACGAGAAACTCCCCATCTGGACTCTAGGGCAGAGATCAGGGACAGCCCCAGGCCACATCCAGCTCACTGCTAGTTTCTGTACAGCCCTCAAGCAAAGAATGGGTTTCACGTTTCTAAACAGAGGAAAGAAAGTATACTCCATGATGTATGTACACCATGGATGGAATCCTAGGACTAGCTGAATTCTTTAAATCTGAAACTGCCCTGGGAAGTTTATTACAGGGAAAACTGCATTCTCAAATATTTATCTACAGTATTAGAAAAAAGACTTTTCCTAGAACACGCCAATGCACAACACATGGAAAGGACGACTAGACTTCCATGTGCATAGATAAATACAAGCACGTTATTGACGACTTTGTATTGTCTATGCTGATTTTGTACTAGCTGAAGACATCTATTATCTAACCTAGCAGAAGAAAAGTCTGCTGGCCCTTGGCTTGGTGCTGCCAAGTAGGGCCCTGGATGGGGGAGCCAGTGCCTCACTTGTGATGCAGGTCCCACTTACCCTGAGTGTTGGCAGGTCCAGCACTCCAGGCCCCATACCCTGCAAGACAACAATGTTAGAGTCTGTTCAGGGCCGGGGTTTAGCTCAGGGGTGTAAGTGCCTGCATGGCAAATGTGAGGCCGTGAGTTCAATCCCTGGTAGCCGAAAACAAAACAAACAAACCAAAAAGAAAGGAATTAAACCCCTTATGATTAGAAAAAAATTTTTTTTTGTTCATAGGGCCGGGGATTTAGCTTAGTGGCCTAAGTGCCTGCCTTACAAGCTCAAGGTTGTGAGTTCAATGCCTGGTACCACAAGAAAGAAAGAAAGAAAGAAAGAAAGAAAGAAAGAAAGAAAGAAAGAAAGAAAGAAAGAGAGAAGAGAGAGAGAGAAAGAAAAAGAAAAAAGAGAAAGAAGGAAGGAAAAGGAAAAGGAAAAGGAAAAGGAAAAGGAAAAGAAAAGAAAAGAAAAGAAAGACGGAGGGAGGAAGTTAGTTAGTTCATCCTAAAGCTGCTAAGACTAGAGCCAAGGCCAGGACTACAGATTATCAGCCAAGATTAATGATGTCACCCATGTACCCTTGCTACCTAATCAGTATTACCTAAACAACTATACTTGCAGTCTTATTGGTTGATCACAATTTGGCCTACGTTGTACCCGCCTCATGATTTTGCTCTATAAAGCTTCCTTTGAGAGGTGGACTCCTTGGCTACCCATTTGGGACCCCTTCTGTCTCTCAGGAGCTCCACCTACTCCCCATTTGTTTTCTTCAATAAATTTTCCTACGATAAACCTAAAAAAAAAAAAAAAAAGATTCTATTTATCAGGCCAGGGATATTGCTCAGGGGTATAGTGCCTGCCTGGCAAGCACAAGGTCCTGAGTACAAAACAAAAACCCTGAAAACCAATTTTGTTCATCACACTAAAGAATGCGGCTTCATAGCACTGCGGGATTCAAAGGGATGGCCTCACAGGCATTTATTTAGTGTAACCCAGCACTGCCTTTGCTCTCAAAGTCACCCCCAACTGACTGATTGCATCATCTTACTCCACCAGGCTGAGTAAAAAGAGGGGAGGAGACTGGGCTGGGAAGTGAGTCCTGTCAGTCATCTGCAGGGGAGTGTTGGCACAGAATCCCCCCCATTTCAAGCCTCAATCGACAGCTAAGGATGACAGAGAGTCCCCCAACCTTTCTGGCCCACATAGATGGGAAACCAGCTCAGACTGCTGCCTGCGATACCACATCACTGGGAAAGAAACTTGGAAATTTGGTGACATAAACCATGGCCTTTTGGGTTTGACTTCCATAGGACTTTTAAACCTCCTCCAAAATGGCTGCATGGGCCTTTAAGTTCCAGGGTCTCAGCCTGGCCCCCAGAATCCAGACTGCCCTCCCACCCCTCCACACAGGCAGATATATATCACACTTTTTTACATTTCTGTGTCCCGAGAGCTGTGTGCTGGGCACAGTTAGCTGGCTGTCTATGCTGTCGGATGACTCCACTATGATGAGCCCAGGATGTGTTCTCATCTCCCTCGCCAGAACCCCCACCACCAAGTCAATGACAGACCACGGTATGTCCATACCACAGCCAACAGCAAATGCTGTGGTCCCTGACTGCCACTCAGAGAGGACAGAGCAAAGGCTCCCGAGTTAGGGGACCTGACCCATAGTCCTGCTATGATTCACTTTTGCCCTCTGATCATCTCTAAAGGTACAACAACAGAAAAAGTAGCAAGCAGTTTCTAAAAGTGACCAACCTTGGGGCTTCCTTATGAGGTAATGATCTATCATTCACTTAATCTCAAAGTATTTCTGGAAATACAATCAGGGAGGCAGCAGTATCTTAATCTAAAAATTTCAGGAGGTAGGAAGAAGGGGACTGCAACTCTCTAGGGATACAACATGACGTTTTGGGCAAAAATATCTGGTAGGGGAAAAAGGAAAAAGGAAGAAGGAAGAAGAAAACAAACTAGCAAAAAAACCTGGTAGGAAAACCAAGAACGGAAGCTCTAGCCAGGCTCTTAAAAGCCCAGAAGAGCCAGGCTGTGGGTGCCCCTAGAGCTCTGCAGACAACCAACCACAAGCTCCAGGCATTTCTCCCTGGTGGGACTCTGCCACTTCTCAGGATTCAGGCTTCAGGGGCCAGGGATAGAGTTCGGCGGCGCAGGGCCTGCCTGGCAAGCTTGAAGTCCTCAGTTCGATTCCCCATTCCCTGCCTCAAAAGCAAACGAAAAATTCAGGCTTTGCTAAGTGTGATGGAGTACCAGTAAGGCCAGCACCCCAGCAAGTTGAGGCAGGAGAATCCAAAGTTTAAACCCTGCCAGGGGAACTTAACAAAAGGCTGTCTTACAGATTTAAAAAAGGGCTGGAGATGTTGCTCGGTGCGAGGGGTCAGCGATCAATCCCCAGTAGCCGGGGGTGGGGGGAGGCTGCCTTCTCCAGCGTCTGGATCAGACCGTCGACCTCGGTGTAAGCTATTTATCCCCCACCCTGCAGGTTAATTATCCCGCGAATCTGGCTCTCAGAACGGTGCCAGGCCTCCAAAGGGGCTGCGACTCCAGAGACAGGAAGTAGGTAGGCCCCACTGTAAGGAAGCAGCGGAGGCCAGAAGGCCAAGGGGGAAAAAGGGCACGTTGCCTCCCACAGCGCCCCTTGGCTCCTCCAGGCCACCGTACGGGGCGGCCTGAAAAAGAACCCGAAAACATCTGGTTTCCGATTTCGCATGAGGAAATACTTCTCCAATCCTGCCTCGTCCTACGCCGGGCTCGTCTCCAGCGGCCTAAGCCTGTACGCGTCTGGCACACAACAGGCGCCCGGCGGGGCCGAGGGGACGGCTTCCGGGCTGCCAGCCCTGCCGGAGCCCCGGCCGAGCCAACGCCCCGAGAGGGAGCGCAGAGTCCCCGGCAGCCCGACTCGGGCCACGGCTCCGGCCGCGCGCTGAGGCTCCGCCCCCCGACGCCGCCATTTTGTGGCGTCTTCTGAAGAGGAAGGCGGGACAGTGAACGCCGAGAGCGCCGGCGCCGGGCCTAGCCGCTTTCCGCCGGCGTTTGGGACTGCGACGTCCCGAGGCGCCCCCGAACCCCACCGCAGAGCTCAGCCCCGCCCGGCCCTGCTGGCCAATCCGCTGGCGGCGCCCCGGGAGCGACTGCGCCGAGCCCCAATGGCGAGCGCGCGCGCGCTGCGGCCGCCTCTCCACAGGGCCGCTCTGCAGTCGCGGCGCTCGGGCCAAAAGCCCAGGTATGCAGACCCCGCGCGGCGGCGGCGGCTTCCTTACTCCGACAGCGCCTTCCCACACCGCGCCAAGGAGCCCATACTGACCTCCGTAGCCCTGGTCCATGTCTCCGACGCAGCCCGCCAGCCAACCCTCTTTCTAAAACCTGCCGCAGGACGCTCGCGTTTAACGTACCTTCCGCCGCCCGCTACTGGAAGACTAGACGCGCGCGTCACCCCTCTACATGCTCCCATTGGCCGGCCTTCGCGGAGGCCCCGCCCTACGCCCTAGCTACTTCCCCCCCCTCCACGAGTCTCAGGATTCGCGCCCCGCAGCTTCTCGGGAGTTGTGGTCGAGTTCCGGCGTCAGAGCCGAGTACGCGCAAGCGCGTCCCAACACTCCCGCCCGCCGTGCGCAGGCGCACCACGCCCCCCACACCGCCCAAGGACACGCCAACGCGGGGATAGAGGGAAAACTTTTATTAGGCTGAATTTCCAGCCTCGGGCCGCGGGGCCGAGTCACGGGACGCCCCCGCCGCCTTCCTCGTCGTCCTCCACGTCGAGGCCCGGGATGCCGCGGATCTGCCGCTGCAGCGCCCCGCCCAGCAGGGGCACGGCGCCCTCCTCCTCCTCCTCCTCCTCAGGGGGCGGCGGCGGTGGCGGGGACGCGGGCTCGGGTGCCGGCTCGGGGGGAACTGGGGGCGGTGTGGGGACTTCCTCGGCCCCCAGCGCCTCGCCGGGCGCGGCCTCGTCCAGAGCGCCGCCCTCTGCCTCCTCCTGCTCCTTCTCCTCCTCGGGGCTGTCGGTGAAGGGATTCTCGCCCTGCGAAGAGGGGGAGGGGCGCTGAAGGCGGGGGGCGGGGACCGAGCCGGACCGGGGAGGGCGGAGGGCGGGGGGCCGGGCTGAGCCGGGGTTGGGGGGCTGGGGCAGCGCCCGCCCTCACCTTCAGGTAGCGCTCCAGCTTCTTGCTGATGAGCTTGTTGTTAAGGATGCTGCGGGCCACCATAAGCGAGGACTTCTTGGACTGCTCCATCATGAGCTACGGGCAGAGAAGGGCAGGCGGGGCTGGAGAAGCCGCTGCGGGGCCGGGCCAGCCCGCCGGGCCCGAGCCTCCAGCTCACCCTCAGCTCAGCGCCATATCCTGCCAGGCTGAGGCGGGCAGAGGCCGCTCCATAGGTGCCAGACACGGCCTGGCCTGTGCCTTGCTCAAACGCTCCACACTTCATGCTCGGAGTGAGTCCGAGAGGCAGATGTGCGTGGCTCCGTGTATTTAAGAAAACCAGTAAGCCGGGCTGGGAGGCACACTCCTGGAATCCAGGCATCAGGGAGGCCGAGGCAGGAGGACTCAAAGTTGGCGGGAGCCCAACCTTAGCAATTTAGAAAGCATGCCTCAAAAAGGGGTTGGGTATGTGGTTTAATGTGAAGACCCCGGATTCAGTCCAGGAAAAAGGACAATTATTTTAAAAGCCAAATGTGTAACTCATGAGGCATTAGCTGCTCTAACATCCAAGTAGCATTTTAGGGTTAAGAAAGTTTTTGTTTTTGGTACTGGGGATCGAACTCACGACCTAGGGCTTGCCAAGGCAAACGCCTATGCCGCTGAGCTAAATCCCCAGCTCCAGGAAAGAAAGTATTTTTAAAAACAGGAATATAGTCGAACAGTACATTGAAGTGACATGCATCGTTTTAACCTATAGGGTACAGGGAATGCAGAAATACTTGCGGCAGAGGGAAGACTATAAAGACTTCTCTGCTGGTGGCACGGGAGCCCTTTCCATGGTTTGAGAGGCAGTTTTGGTAATCTGCATCGGTAATTCTATCCCTGAGTCTAAGGACTGGACATACACATGCACACTGGCTGTAGGGCTGAAAAACTGGGAAGCATGTGAATGTCTTTAGTGCAGAAACCAAAGGAATCATGCATCTGGAAGAACACCACGCAGTCCCTGACGGATCTCTCTGCTGGCGCAGTAAGGAAAATAGCCCAGCAGGTGCAGTGGTGCCCAGGGCTCTGCCAGGCTGAGGCAGGGTGATTGTAAGTTCACTCCCAACCTGGGCGATTTGGCAACTGAGCAAGACTTTATCTTAAAATAAAAAAATGAAAGAAATAACTTTTTAAAAAAGCTAAGAGCTGAGGGTAGTAGTATATGCCTGTAATTTCAGCAGGACTGCTGTGAGTCAGAGCCCAGTGTAGGTTCAAGGGCAGCCTAAACTGCATAGACCCTGTCTCAAAAAAATCAAAACCGGGGCTGGGGATTTAGCTCAGCGGTGTAAGCACCTGCCTGGCAAGCACAAGGTTGTGAGTTCTATCCCCAGTCCAAAAAAAAAAAAAAAAATCAAAACCAAACAACAAGAAAGAAAACAAAGCAAAATAAAACAAGCCTCTGACTGAATTCCATCCCCAGTACCAGGAGGAAACAACAGTATACCCGGGCCCCAGCTGTTCTGTCTGGAAGGCTTTATACCGGGACGTTACGCCCTCGGTGGTGGGAATCCTGGCCAGGCTCACTTTCATCACAGTGAAGGCACAAGCAGGAACAGGGTTAAGATACTATTTTTGCTGTGAGGGCAAGCCCAACTCCAGGAACCCTATGGAGCAAAGCCTCTCGTTTCTCCGCCCCACCCCACATTCACCTACTTTCTCTGCAACTCTGGGAAGTATATTGACAAGCCTCATGTGTGCCCGAAACAGTTTCAGAGCCACACCATTGTAGGGATCCCAGGCCCAGCACGCACACCTCCTCCAGGGGCCCAGGTGGATGAATTTCAGGCTCTCCCAATGAGATGCATTTAGGTTGTTTCCAGATCTTAATCCCAATAACCACCAGTGTAAAAGTAAATACTTCCGGGCTTGTGCTTTGAGTTCTACCCAAGCAGCCTCCCCAAAAAGACAGTGTTATTAAAAATTTAATTTCTGCTTCCTCTAACTGTGTTCGTGAGCCTAAGAGTTGGAGGCCAGCCTGGGCCAACTTAGCAAGGCCAGGTCCAGAAACGAGCCAGAGATGATCCAGACACTGGAGGGTGAGGAAGGAGGACTGCTCTGAGTTCAAGGCCAACCTGGGTTGGTGAGTTCGAGGCCAGCCTGAGCTACACAGTGAGACCCTGTCTCAAAGAAACAAAGCCCATCAGCACTGGAGGTCAGCACTGCGTCGTATTTTTGCTGCTGCGTGAAAACAAAAGAACGTGAGCTGCCGCCTGGATACCTCCGTGCCCCACCAGCTGTCTACCTGCCTCAGTGAGGCCAACTCCTCTGACCTCTGGATTTCCTGGAAGGCTTTCACAGGCAAAAGAAACAAACCATACACACTTTCCCCTTGGTCTATACTTATGTTTTCTGGGACTTAGTATATAGTATGAAGTAGGGGACTTTCTTGTCCAGAAAATTATAAAACAAGCTATGATTTCCCACTCAACTAAAATACAGATCCATGCTCCTGTTTATAAATCTAAAATCCTCAAAGCTCCAGAAAATAAGAGATTACTAAAAAAACAAGAGTCCTCCCAAAAACTTCACTTGGTGGCAGAACATAAGCCAACACATTTCTATGCCATCCTTATTTATGCCACCTGCACAAGTCACTTTAATTACTAATTATTCAAATACAAGGCACTTTCCCAGATCCTGCTGGAGGTTAGCGATCATACTGCAGTCTTTCTGAAGCACCCAAATTAATTGAAGATCAGCCCTAAGGGCTGAGCAAAGTGACCTGTACTAATTTTTTTTTTTTTTTGGTACCGGGGATCAAACTCAAGACCTCACACTTGATAGACAGGTGCTTATGACCCTGAGCTAAACCCCCGCCCCTGTACTAACTTTAATACTAAGCTCTGAAACATACCAGGATCTCTTCTAAGAGTCTCTATTTTGGTTGCGCTATTTTACAACTATGTTAACATCGATTTTCTGTAGTTTTAAATTGCACTGGCTTTTAATGATTTTTATTTGAGGTGCTTGAGTTCAAACCAAGGCCCTCAAGCATGCTACACAAGCACTGTTATCACTGAACTATATCCCCAATCTGTAAGGAGTTTTCTCTTAACTCATGACTGCATTTTGTGTAATTTTTTTTTTTTTGCTACCAGGGATCAAACTCATGACCTGGAGTCTGCCAGACAGGCCTTATGCCATGGAGTTAAGTCCCTGGCTCTGTTGTGCAATCTGGCAATATCTTGTCAGGCACAGAATTACAGATGCTGCATGTAGGTACTTAGGTGTGGAAGATGTAAAAACTAGATCAGCCAAACATGGTGGGACATGCCTATAATCCCAGCACTGTGGGAAGCTGAGGCAGGAGAATTGTAAATCTGAACTCTGTCTGGGTGATTTAGCAATTTAGGGAGAGCCTGTCTCTTATTTTTATTTTTTTTTGTTCCGGGGATCGAACTCACGACCTCGCACTTGCCAGGCAGGCACTTAGGCCGCTGAGCTAAATCCCTGGCCTGAGCCTGTCTCTTTAAAAAAATAAAAAGCTAATCTCACAGAAACAGAGTAGAATAGTGGTTACGAATGGCTTGAGAAAGCAGAAAAGAGGGAGAGGGGTACAGAGCACAGCTGCACAGAGGAATAACCTCTGAGCTTCAGCACCACGGGAGGCAGCTGCTGCTGACAACCGTGCATGGTACCATAGAGAGGGGTCTGGACAGTTCACAACACAAAAGAAGTCTCATATGAGGCAACAAACACTTCTGAACACTGCGCACTGCACGTGAGTAGTGCAGTATCACACTCCACCCCGTATGATGCACAATTAACGTGTCCGTTAAAAACAAAAAACACAAAAAGAGGCTGGGGACGCAGCTCAGCAGCACAGTGTACACTGGACTCTGAGTTCAGTTCTGGCACCAGAAGAAACACACATGCACACACACACACGCGCACACACGGGCATGATTACTTTATAAAGCAGAAAGATGTGAAACTTCGATCTCACTCATTTCCCCTTCTGACCTGGATTCTGACTGCACCATAGGCACAGCTTTGGGGAAAGTGAGCCCTGGCAGTCTTTTGCTATTGAGCAGTACTCCTGCCTAAGAGCACCATATGCATCCCTGCAATGGGATCTTGTGTCATATTCTTGAGCCTCTGAGGTCCTCTGGTGTCACTCAGTCATTCAGGACCGCTAGGGGGTTAGGTCAGCGGGCCCTCAGAGACACCCTCATTGCTTTTTTTTTCTTCTTTTGAAGTGTTATCTTTTTAAGTTGCCCGAGTTGGGCTCCAACTTGCAATCCTCCTGCCTCAGCTTCCTCAGCAGCTGGCAAGACAGCCATGCACCACTATCCCTGGCTCAGTTTTCCCATAGCTTTTCCCCACAGCTTTCTTGTTACATCTGTATTCCTAAATACTTCATACACTGTATGGCCACTATGAGGGTTTTCCCTCATTTATGTTTCTAGTTGGTTATTACTAGTATAGAAAGAAATATAACCTTTTTGCATGTATCTTAGATTCTATCCCCTTACCAAATTCTTTGAATTTTAAAAATAATTTGCTGGAGGCCAGAGATATGGTTCAGTAGCATGCCTGCCTGGTAAGCACAAGGTCCTGAGTTTGATTTGCAGTACAAAAAATAAAATAAAATAAAATAAAATAAAATAAAATAAAATAAAATAAAATAAAATAAAATAAAATTCCTAGAAAACATGAGACCCTGTCTCAAAAAACAAAACAAAACAAAACAACAACAACAAAAAAGATTTTCCAGAATCATTTGGATTCCTTAGAATTTAATCCCATTATTTGTTCAGTATTTTCCTTTTTATAACAAAAACAAAAATTAAGGGGCATTAATTAAATGCCCCTTGCATACCGGAGACAAAGCCCAAAACACTATATATATATATATGCATCATTACTAAATTGACAAGTAACATTTTCCCTTACTACTTCTGTGCAGTTGATAATAGACTTATCTATGTTTCTTTGGTTTTGTTTTTTGTTTTGTCTTTTTGAGACAGGGTCGCAACTAAGCAGTTCAGGCTGGCCTTGAGCTCACTTTGTAGTCTAGGCTGGTCTTGAACTCGCAATGATCCACCGGACTCAGCCTCCAAGTGCTGGGATGACAGGAGTGCAGGGATCACAGGCATGTGCCACCACGCCTGGCTTATCTACATTTGATCTTGGTATTACTTTTATCTGACTTTTAGAAGTTAAAAATGCTTCTTAAGGATTAACTAGAAGCCAGGCATGGCGGCCTGTAATCCCAGCAAATGGGAGGCTGAGGCAAGAGGATCCTTCTGAGTTTAAGGCAGTCTGGGCTACATGGTAAGCTCAAGGCAAGCCTGAGCTACACAGTTATACACCCTGACTCAGGAAAAGAAAGAAAGAAAAAACAAACCAGAGAGGACCAGAGAGGATGAGCTCCTGGCACGCAGTCTAAAGAGCTCTGTGGACCCAACTCGCCAGTGTAAATGATAAAAATGCCCAAATAATGATAACCAAAAAACAGCAACACAAAGAAACTGGCTGTGCTATGTTCATGTGTCCAGCCCCCATGACAACTGTAAGCTACATGCACTACAGATGTGTACTAACAAAATTAAACAGTTTTTTAAATCTTCAAAGGAAAACAGGAAGCAAGGTGGAAAGGGCACTAAACCCTGTAAGTGACAGTGCCAGGCAGGACCAGCTGCCTCTGCCTTCCCAGCTCAGTGGGGCAGGACGCAGACTCCACTCCAGACTGTGTGGGCAGCCCCACCCCTCCCACAGCACCCTGGGGGGCAACCGCATCCTGGGCAGAGGGTACCGTCCCTGCTGCCTGCTGCCAGGCTGAATCCGGCAAGCCTGGCAGAGACTGTGCTCTGCTTCTCTCAGGCCTCAGGTATGCAGTGGGGGTGTCACCCAGGGCATGACCTGGTGGATACCGGGGCCCAGAGGCCTGGCTCATTCATGAAGTGCAGGTCCCACGCCACAGGAGGTTGCGGGTGGCTCATCCCTGTCACCTCCCCAAGGCAGCATGTGATCCTGAGAAACGGCCCTGCCTCTTGACTGCTCTGCAGGGAAGCCTGGCCTTAGCAGGGAACTCTGCGCCTCTTTCCCCAGGCGCTGACTTCATTCCCTAGAATGCAGGAGTCTGGTCCAAGGACGCTCTCACAACAGCCGGCGAGGCAGCACGCACGGGGAATCGCAGCACGCACGGGGAATCGATGCGCCTGGGAGGCCGAGGGAGGGGGCTGCCGAGTCTGAGTCCAGCCCGAGCAATTTAGCAAGACACTATTTCAAAATAAAAAGGGCTGGGGATGTATCTCATGGACAAGGCCCTGGGTTCAACCCCCAGGGCCACGAACAAAACCGGACAGTGCCAGCGACAGGGACAGCAACAGAGGGTACAGAGTGGGAAACTGAAAGGAGACTGAAGACCTGATGGTGACTCGAGTTAAGCCACAGTAGGGCTCTAGCTAAGAGGAGCCTTTCCAGGTTCAGAGTAAATTTCAAGCAGTAATCTCAGCAGCTACTCCCGGGAAGGAGCCTGAATTTAAGTGGATTCCATCAGGGACCCTTTTATGCCCCCGAGCATTACTGAGAGGAGAGCCATCAGCTGGAAAAGTCAGAGGCCGACCCCTGCTAACCCTGCAACACCCAGCCGCCCTGCCCTACGGCTGCTGCTGCTCCCGCAGCCTCCCTGGGCGAGCAGGCGCAGCAAGAGGCAAAAGCTGCTCTCTCCCAGTGAGCAAGGACAGCCCTGAGCGCCCTCACTGAGGACCTGGCGAGAGACCCCGTGAAAGAAAGAACCTGGCTGGTCTCTCAACCCATGCGCATAAGCAGGTGCTGGGAGGTGGGGGGGTGGACCACAGGGTCTCTAAGACACCACACCTGGTTTCCAACAAAAATTACAAGATGCTCAAAGATGCCTCTGTCAGGGTCCCAGCACCACCGCCCCCCACACACACACCAGGAAGACTCGGAATCAAACACACATTCAAAGAATTAAGTGCCGGCTGGGGATTTAGCTCAGTGGCTCAAATGTTTGCCTGCTAAGTGTAAGGTTGTGAGTTCGATCCCCGACACACACACAAAAGAATTAAGCCTGTGAAAAAGTAAAAAGGATGAAGACACTTTCTCTTCAAATAGACATTATATTGTCCACAGAGACATAAGAAAAATAAAATGGCAATCTTGCAGCTGACAAGTACAGTAGCTGAAAGAGTAACGTCAGAAGAAAGGCTTAACAGCAGATTTGAACACAGATGCTGCTGAACAGGCCACGACACAGGGAGAAGAACCATAGCCTCAAACCACAGCAGGCAGCTTTAGTAACCCAACCTATGCAATGCGCACAGAAGAGAGAGGAAGAGAAATAGTACTTAAAGAAAAAGCGGCTGGCCTGGCTGGAGGGACAGGCCTGTCACCCCAGCACTCTGGGAGGCCGAGGCCAGAGGGTCACAAGTGTGAGCCAGGGCAACTCAGTGAGGCAGTGAGACCCTGTGGAAAGAAAAGGCACAGACAGGGCTGGGTTGGCAGTTTGGTGTGAAAGGACCTCAGTTCAAGCCCCAGCTTTCCCACACTGACGATCTATACATCAAAGCAGAAGCAAGGTCCAGGGTTCAATCCCCAGCAGTGCCCCCAAGTTATTTTCCCCCGGTGATATACAAATGGCCAACAGGTCTATGACAACAGTCACTAGCCATCAGGGAAATACCAGTCAAAACCACCAGGAGCACAGCACACCGCTCCCGTCCCACCATGCTGGCCCCATACAAATCCCAGGTAGTACCAAGGGTTGGTGAGGAGGAGAGAAATGGGACACTCTCCCGCTGCTGGCTGCTGCTGCTGCTGCTACTGCTGGTGGGGTGTGAGACGGGCGGCCCTGAGCTGATGAAAATGTTCCATGACTGTGCTTGGATTACCAAAGGTAACTACAAGTTTTTCATTCATTCATTCCTTTCTTTTAACTTTTTGAGCCAGCGTCTCCCACTGCAGTTCCCGCTGGCCTCGAACTCTCAGCGATCATCCTGCCTCAGCCTCCCGAATGCTGGGGTTACAGGTATGCGCCACCACGCCAGGCTTAATTCATTTCTATAGTTCAGAGTCTTTTTTTTTTTTTTTTTTTGGTCCAGACTCTTTAAAAAAAAAAATGTAGTATTTAAGCCAGGCACATGCAGCCTGGGCTACACAGTGAGTTCAAGGCCAGCCTGAACTGCATAGCCAGACCTTGCTTAAATTAAATAATGCTTAAATTAAATAATGAACTGCATTACAACTATCTCTGAACTCCCTGTGCCTTCTAAGTATGTTTCATCGTCTTCCAAACCCACCTATGGCAGTGGTTGCTACAAATTTGTTTTTTCTCTTACTCTTTACTTCTTTTATGATCAATGTTGAGCTCCTACGTTACTAGCTATTGCCCATTTCCCCTAGACCTTCTGAAACTCTACTGACGTCCCCATTCTCGGTGGTCTTTCTCTCCTCACCCCATCAGCTGTCAAGCCAAGATCCCTTCTTGGCAGGGTCCCTGCGGCTTCTCTGCTGCCAAGGCCCAGGTGTGTTCCCAGTCCTTCCAGACCACTCAGTGGCACCTACCAGTCCTGCATCTGTGACCACTCTAGCCACACCCCTGCCCTTCCCCGGCCCAGACCGAGATCACTGCACAGAGAAGGCGGAGTCGGCTGGGTGTGGGAAAGGCTTGGGCCATGGGAGCACACTACTGCCTCGGGCCTCTCCCTCTCTCTAGCCCAGGCCTGGTCACAGCCCTCCACCTTGCCCAGTGTCTAGGAGCCACGTCCAACTCAGCACGGCACCTGTTTAACCAAAAGCCAGCCACGATGACCCAGCGCTAGACACCAAACACTTGCTGGACCTGGTCTGTTACGGCAACCGCACTCAGGGCCTCACGCTTGGCAGCAGGCACTGTGCCGCCAAGCGACAGCCCTGGCCTTGCACATGCCAGCCAACAACCTGGGTGCCTTCCCACCAAGCATGCCCCTCCCTGCACTGCCCACTCCTCCGCCCACCATCACCACACACTGTCCAGCCGGTCCGAGTCTGAAGGCGGCTAGCCCAGTTCTGGCCTCACCGCAGGACAGCCTCCTACTCCCTTCCTTCAGGGCTGCTGCCCCTCTGTGCTCAGCCCCGCCGCTCGCCACAGCAGATGGAAAAGCCTCTTGGTCAACAGCGACTCTAAGCCTACTCGCTTGGTGACCCTGCTGCCTACAGAAACAGGCCGAGCGCCCTCGGCATGGCCCTCCCCGGCCACCGTCTGGAGTCCAGCTCCTCCTCCACCAGTACCTGCACTGGCTGCCTCCATTTCTCCTTTTCAAATTTATTTATTTCTGGTTTTCTGAGATAGGGTCTCACCACATAATTCAGGCTGGCCTTGAACTACGCTGCCCCAGTGACCCTCCTGCCTCAGCCTCCTGAGAGAGTGCTTACAGGTGTGTGTACCATGCCCAGCTTTCGGTCTGCTTCTGTTTTCTGAAGCTCATCTGGTTATTGCCCCCCCCACACACACACACAGTGGGGGCCCATATCCCATGGCACAGGCACCTGGAGGTCCTGTCCGACATTATCTGCATCTCCCAGGCCCCTCTCTGCGTCATCCCAAGGGCGCTGGGCTGGGAAGGCCCAGTCACTGGCCCCTACCCCTAGTTTCTGCTAGGCAGGCAGAGGTGGTAACTCTGGGACCTATCCAGAGGCCTCACGGGAGGGTGGCCACTCACCCTGCGGTTCCGGTTGTGATCCATGGTCTTGAGGTGCTTCTGGATGACCCCAAACTGCATGGGGATGAAGAGGTCGCAGGCTGCACAGTGGGCCGCCTCCACCTTCCTCACGAAATGCTCCATGGCGATTTCTGTGGAGGGGAGGGGTCACCAGCAGCCCCAGTGCCTACAGCACACCCGAAGGTTTAGGAGGCAAAGGAGAACAGCTCCTGAGTGTGCCCCGGCCCCGGGGAAAGCAGGGGTACGTGCCCTGAGAGGGCTACAAGTGAGGTGCTCACCCTGGGTCAGGTCCTGGTCTCTGTAGATCTGCTGGATCAGCCCGTCGAGATCCTCCACGGTCTTCCGGAGCTCCTCTGTCTTCTTGGTCTTGTTGGCGACGTACTCCTGCCCAAGACATAGAAGCTCATGGGCGCTGCCCTGCGTCCCCAAGGCCACTGCCCAGGGCGGCCTGCCCCTGCGAGGCTCACCTGCAGGAAGTCGGCCGTCTGCTTGGGGAGCTTGGTGCCTACAAACTTAAAGTGCTCCTTGTGGAACTTGCTGTCCAGGTGGCCGGCCATCTCGTCCTCATAGAAGGTCCGGTATTTACAGAGGGAGCACACAAACTGGATCCTGCCACAGGAGGGAAACCGGCAGCTGGAGCACAGAGTCCCCATGGCAGTGCCACCGCCTCACCCAACCCCGCTGCAGGCCCTGAAACAGGCCTTGCTCCCAGGCCTCTGAAGTGCGGTCCCAGCGGAGGGAGGGCTGGGACCAGCAGGGCCGGGAGCGGAGGGGACAGAGAGTCTGCAGGCTGCAGTTGCTGCACCGAAGGGGGCAGGGGAGAGCTCTTCCTTCCCACAGGCAGGAGGCCGAGGCCCGGGGCAGCAGCCGCTGCAACAGGCAAGGAGTCACTGGAGGCTGCCGGTGGGGCTGGGCCGGAGGAGCATGTGCACTGGGCCCAGCGGGGACCGGAAGGAAGGGTGCCCTGGCGTGAACAGGTGGCCCTGAGGCGCAGAGTGGAGTACGCAGTCCCGAGGCAGGGCCCAAAAAGGTGCTGCATCTTCCTTCTGGGGCCTGGGGGGCTCAAAGGCCCAGCCCTTCCTCTGCTCAGAACGCCTGGGGGTGGTGTCGGGAGGGATGGGAGGCGAGCAGGCCTGGGCACCTGCTGCCCCGTCTTCCTCTTCCAAGAAGAGACCAGTCTGAGCTGGCGGGAGGGCGCCCGCCTGGCCTGCCTGAGGGCAGCCTGGAGTCACCGGGCGAGGTGCTCTGTCTGGGCCTGGCGTCCACAGCAGAAGCCCAGGGTCTGGGGCCTGGGCTGGAGCAGGCTGCCGTGGCAAGGGGCAGAGGAGGCCAGCCGCCACCGAGGCCTCGGGGCGGGTCCCTACCTCTGCCGGACGTCCTTATCTGGGCCACGGGGTCAGCTTTGTCTGGAGAGCCCAGGGGCCAGGCGCCGGCGAGGCTGAGGAAGGTCCAGCAAGAGCAAGAGTCTGAGGCGGAGGAGGAGGAGGCAAGCGCCAGTGCGGGAGCCCTGAGGGCAGACAGAGCCGACCAAGGGCGTGAAGGCTCAGCCGCAGACAGGCCCGGCAGGCGGGTAGGCGGGCACAGGGCAGGCCCGAGGCTGCCACGGCCCACAGGTGCTGCTCTCTCCTGGGCAGGCGGCGGCCTCCTGGCAGCTAGCTGGGCGGCACAGGCGCCTTGGACCTTGAGTCTCTGACGAGCTGGCCCCCTCCCTCGGGGGCAGCGGGCCCCCAGTGCACCGAGTGCACCTAGCGCCGCAGCTTCGGGGCAACAGTGCCGAGCAGTGTCAGGTCTCCGGCCAGGCGCCAGCAGTCGCCGGCCGGCCGCGGAGGGGGAGGGGACGAACCAGGCCTTGGGAGCTGGGCCTGGCCGGAAGCAGGGTCCATGCACGGCCGAGCAGGTGGCGGCTCCTGAGGGAGGCCAGAGGGCGGCGAGACGGCAGAGCTATGGCCCTGCTCTCCTGGCAGCAGCCCCAGAGCGAGGCAGAGACACAGGGACGGAGGGAGCGGGTTACCTTTCCACCATGCGGTCTCGCTGCCGCTTCTTCTGCTTATCTTGGCTCTTCTTGGTTGCCTGCAGCTTGCGCTTGGCCTGGCTGGCGTCATCCTGGGTGGTCAGGGCCCCTGTGGGAAGAAAGGCACAAGTCAGGCCCTTGGCTCTGCCAGGGCAGGGCGAGTCTTGTGGCCTCTGGCTAAATCACCCGCTGTCAACTCCACAACTCCAGAGGGTCCATCTGAGAGCAGCTGTCCGCGCAAGGCCTCTGGCCATGAGCAGGGCTGGGTGCCCGGGGCTGGGCAGGAGAGTGAGACTGTCCCAGGCCCAGAAGTCAGGGTACACGCACTAAGCCCTCCGCTCTCCAGAACACCCTCACTCTCGTGGAGTGGGCCATGGGGAGGCTGCAAGGTGAAGAGAGGCTGTGTTGGAGGGGGCCACCGGCAGGTGCTGAGGGGCCAGGTGGCAGGATGCAGGGAGCTGCTCATATGGCCCGGCCCACCCCCCACTGGGCACGCGGGGACAGCGGGCTGAGGCTGGATTTACTGTCAGGTACCTGCTGGCGCTCATCACTCAGATGGGGGGACACGGACTCCCAACAGGGGCTGGAGAGGCGCTAAGGGAGAGGACACGCAAACCAGAGCCGTAAAAGCTGCACCAAGGGTCCCAGCTCCGACACCAGCCACTGAGGACTCGGAACTGCACATTACTCAGGGACCAAGGGCAGGGGGTATGCCTGGGCTTCCCCACACTTTCGCCTGCTGCCCCCACCTGAAGGTGAAACCAATGTGCTCGGCGGGGGTCACGGCTACCCACAGCCTCCGCAAGGGAAGCACAGGGACAGGGCAGGAAGCCGGGGGAGAAAGAGCCCTTACCCACTCTGCCCACCCCACGAGCTGGATCCATCCCCCACGGAGGACCCGAAAGAGCCGCCTGGCCCTGGGGCCCCCAGAAGACTCACCCTTCTCTGAATCTTCCTTGCCGTCTTCTCGCCCATCCTCTTTTCCCTCTTCGTCCTCTCCTTCCTGACACACAATTGTAAAACCCCACGTTAAAAGCTGTGCAGTTACCTATAATGGCCCTCGATGAATAGCAAGGGCAAAGCCAGCAGCTCCCCACCCCCCGCCCAGTGCGCAGAGGGTCAGCCCCTCTATTCTCCGGCAAGGAGGCCATGTGCTGGCCAGCTTTCCACTGGAGGACACTGCTGACCTACTGCTGGCCACCCGTGCAGAGAGCAGACTCCACTTACTGCTCGGGAGCCCTTCTCCATGGCGTCGGGGCCTTCGGGGCCATCTGCGGCTTCCCCCTCAGTGCCATCATCTGCAAGAGGACAGCTGTGAGCTCAGCTCAGGAGCCCGCAAACAGAGGGCGCGGGTCAGGCACCCAGCTCACCGTTGTCTGAGTCACTGTTGTCTGAGCAGTCTGTCCTGGTGGCCTTGCTGTCGGGCTCGTCAGGACTGCCACTCTGCTTTCGCTTTTTCTTTTTGGTCTGGGCCGGAGAGAGGGAGCCAGGTGAGCAGTGGTGGTTCTGCCCCCCGGCTCGTGGCCAGGAGGGGCAGCCCGGCCGGCACACTCACCCGGAAGTCAGCTGTGGTCCAGGTCTTCCAAGTCCTCCTCATCTGCTTCATGCCATTGCCAAAGCCAAAGCCAAAGCGGGAGCCGCCCGGGAAGGGGCCCCCGCCGCGCATGCCCTGGAACATGCCGTACTCAGGGATGATGTTCTGGGAGAAGAGGGAAGGCAGCCGGGAGGCAGCAGGCATGCACTGGCCCCGGGCCCCCATGGGGTCTTCCCACATGCGCCCATAGCCCGAGGCCATTGGCCGGCCACTCCGTGCGTCCCGGGCCCAGCCCTGAGCCCGTGGACCGAAGGTGTCGCCTGCACGCATGCGGAACTGGTCACGGTAGGCATCGTACTGGCCCTCGTAGGCCATCTCCATCTCGGGATCAAGCTCGCCATAGTCATAGCCCGACCGGTACAGGTCACGCTCGCTCAGAGCGGCCCTCGAGTCACAGGCCTCGTAGGAATCGAATCTGCAGAGACACGTGGTAGGCATCAGGCAAAGCCCCCAGAGCCCCCAGCCTGGGGCCAAGCACCCCGCTCCTGCCCGTTAAGCCTCCCAGCCCTGGGACAGGGGAGGCTCAAAGTTCAGCAGCGGCAGGTAAAGCCCTGGCCTCTCATGAGCAGACTTGTAGGGACAGGAAGGGCCTCTCGGGGACCTTCCCACTGCCCCGAACCTGAACACGGCCATGCGCTGGCGTGGGCTGACCGCTGGCAGGAAGACTCTAAGCCAAGCAGTCACCACATCTCTGTGGGGGAACAGGGGAGGCCTGGGAACTGTGGGCCATCTGCAGTCACCACGACAACCCAGGCTGCCCCTTGGCAGCTGAATTGAGCACCCCAGCAGTCAGCACTTAGCCACTGAGGCAGGTAAGATCCAAGACAAATGCTGCACTGGCCTCATCCCTCAATGCTGGGCGAACCCCTAAACCTCACCACCCAGCACCCAGAGAGATGAAAGGAGCAGCTTTTCTTGGGAGACAATGGAGCCTGCTGAAGGGCCCGAAGGGGAGCTCCAGGCCTGTGCAGCAGCTGAGGCGGCCAGGCTACGTGCACGGGAGCCAGCAAGGACCCCTCTCCTAACGAGGCCCCGAGCTCTCCTGGCCAGCACCGAGCCACTCAGTGACAACACCACCAGGGGGTGCTCTGCAGCGGGACAGATCTTGGCGGAAGCCAAGCCCCACCACTCTCTTTGTGCCTTAGACAAAGGTGGGCCTGCCACCTATACCTCAGTGTCTCTACTTGCAATGCCAGCATGGCAAGAGCGCCTCACAAGATATTCCCAAGAGACGCACATTTACAGGGCCTAGACAGCAGCCAGGAAGGCCTGTCTCTTGCAAGGGGATGACCCGGCTGGCAGCTGTCACCCCAAAGGCTCCTCCCATCCTTCGTGCCCAGCCCAATCCATCCTACTGCCTCTAAGCTGGTTACAAAGCCCTGGCTTAACCCTCTGCTCCAGAGGCGCTGCCCTGTGTGTAAGAAGCCCGCCCAGTCTGAGCTTCCTGCCCCTGATAAGCATCGAGCAGCGGGCACAGGGCTGGGGGAAATGGGCGACACACAGGAAAGGCAGGAGCAGCACACCCCAGGGCTGGCAGCACGGAGTGGGGGCAGGAAGCGCTTGTGTTCAGGAAGGCAGCCCCACTCACCTTTCTCCTCCTGAGCTGTACATGCTTCCCTGCATCATGTCGCTCTCCAAGTGTGGCACCATATCTAAGCGCTGGTTAACTCTGGATAAAACGGAATCAGCACTGGTGCTACCCGAGGCGCTAGGGTTTGCATTTGTGTCAGAGCTAGGCATTTCCCAAGAGTTTGAAGTGGCCATACCATACCCATAGCTGGTGTTATCCTGGCCATAGCCATAGCCATAGCCATAGTTCTCGTAGCCTGCAGTGAGGGAGACAGAGACACAGAGATGGCAGCGGCAGGGAGAAAGGAGGTGGCGGCAGGCAGACACAACACAGAGAAACGTGCCCTCTGTCCAGAGAAGAGCCAGAGACTCAAGCCACCTAGGGCCAAGTGGCCCAAGCCATGCCACTGAGGAGCGCCAGTGATGGAGCAGCTGGCCCCAAAGCTCCCTGTGGCCAAGCACAGCAACGGCAGAGAAACGGAACTGGCTCAATCCCAAGGAAGAGGAGAGTGCTCATGGGAATGATACTTGCCTCTGTTTGTCCCAGAGTTCCAAGTTCCATATCCTACAAAAAAATGAAAGGACAATGATATCTACAGTGACCTCAATGGACATCAATTTCACTCAGGTGAATTCCTAAGTGAAGACAGCAGCGCCCGGTGCCTGCCTGGTTCCAGCAAAACTGAACTTCCACGGATGGTGGTCCATGTGCTAGACAGCACCCTGCACCCCCATACCAGGCCACTGGCTGCCCTGGCTCCCAGGCTTCCAGACCCCTGAGCATTTGGCATTTAAGGAGCCTTCTCTACTCTTTCTCCCTCAAAGAGCTGGACTTAGAAGATGATCTCCCTGCCCCCCGTGAAGCACAAACAAGAAGGTGGGGAGCTCAGAGTGCACCTCCCAGACCTGGGCTGGCACGCTTGCTAGCTGGGTTCCACCCCGGCGCTTCAAATAGACAAATAACAAAAAGTGCATGGCACAAGAAGCCTGGCAGGGTCCCTAACGACACTGAAGTCACATGGCCCAAGTCAAACCTTCCTAGCAGGGAAACAGGCTAGGATGCACACAGGGGTCTGCCCCGACATAGGGCCGAAAAGCTCCTGAACCATGAGGCCAAGCTTTGCAAGAGCACGTCAAGATGGGGTCAAGAAGCAACTCTCAGCTTGAGAAAAGAACTGAAAGAACAGCCTGAATTATAAACTAAAGACCTGGACCTGATCGCGGTCCACGGTACAAATGCATTCATTCCTTCAAGAGCACAAAACCACTAAGAACTGACCAGGTGCAAAGCCATGTGGGAAGGCTAACAACCAGACACAAGCCCTTCCCACAGCGGTGCGGGAGAGCTGCCTGCTACCGCAGGTCATCCCTGCCCTGCAGGCAGACCGGCAGCATTCGTCCCACGGCAGGCAACTGAGCCGCGGGAACTGAGCCGCTAGGGTGCAACATGATAAAGGGCAGCACCCAGACCACAGTGCACAACCAGTGAGACGGAAGATAAGCCGGGGAGTCCCCCACATGTGGGCTCCTCCACGAGCTGGAGCCGGCACACAAACACAACAGGAAGGTGGTGGAAACCAGGCAGGGTGCTCTGGCTGAATGCTACAGTTAATGACCTGTAGCCGGAGAACAGAAGTATTCTCAGGCTGGGGAAACCAAAACCATCTTTCTGTGCGACAGTATCATCTCTCAGCAGAAGCTGCAGCTCTGGGTGCTACATAGCAGCAGTGCTGGTTGTCAAAAAAAACTATGAAGAGCCAGCTGCATGATGCATGCTGATAATCCTTGCACTGAGGGAGGCTGAGACAGGAGGAGGACAAGGTCAAGGGCCACCTGGGCAACTCAGCAAGACCTTACCTCAAAAAATACAAAGGGCTGGGGATGTAGCTCGGTGCACAGGTTCTGGGTTCAATTCCCCACAGAGATGGGAGGTGGAGACACAACACAAAGAACCAGAGAGGAACAAGTGACAGTCAAGAGCTGAAGAAAACAGCAGGGAAGAAGTCATTCCCACAGGCAAGGAGAGGCCCTGGCCATGCGGCTTTCCATTTGCACCAGGAATGATGGGTACTAGGTATTCCATGTCTATTGTGTGTAGTGCTGGGCACTGACCCAGGACCTCAAGTACGCCATGCAAGTGTTCTGCCACTGAGCTTCACCCCGGACCAACACACAGGCCACTACAAAGGTGACAGGGATGGAGCGGCAAAGGCAGACCACTCTGGTTCTGCTTGTGGTGCTGCAGTCTGGTCATTCCAGGTGTCAGCCACGCAGCTCTGCCCAAAGAGAGGCAGGGAGCAGGACACTTGAGGTTTCAGGGTCAGTCAGGCAGGCAGTCAGCCTCCAGTGACAGGGCAGCCACCAGGCATCAGAAACCCCACTGGGCAAGCACCACACCGCCTGCTGCTACTGGGGATTCCTGGAGCAAGCCAGACCCCTGATGACCCCCCAGCCTGCTCCCTTCGGAAAAAAGCGTGCCCCCAGGCCGCACTGTGGCCACCATGGGAACTGCCTCTTCCAAAAAAATATCCCAACTCACTTCTGGACCCAGGAGAAGAATGAGAGAGAATAAGATCATGGTTGACAAAGTGTATTTTACGGATAGTTTTTAAAGTGGTGGCACACACCTGCAATCCCAGCACTTGGAAGGCTGAGAGGCAGGAGGATCCATTGCTCCGAGGCAAGAGGAAAGTCTAGGCTACATAGTGAGACACTGTCTCAAACACACCAGAGACACAGTATGTAATACTTGTAAGCCCCAAAATGGAACAGTTTCAATGTCCAACTTTAAGGCTTACAGCCTACCTACCCAGTGAGACGCCATGTAATACAAACACCAAAGCAAAATGTATTATGCCTTATCTAGCTCAGGGAAATGCACTAACATAAAACGGGACATGCAACCCTACCTACCTATAAATTATTGAACTCACTGAAATAAGCTGATTAAGGTTAACTGCTGAAGTGGTGGGGTATCAGTTGATTGTTTTTCCTTTCTCTCTCTCTCTTTTTTTGGTCCTGGAACTGAGCTCACAACCTTGCACTTACCAGGCAGGCGCTTATGCTGCTGAGCCATATCCCTAGCCCCAGTTTACTGTTTTTCAAAATGATATTTAAAAGTTACTCTGCCCTTTTAATTTAAACTAGAAGAACAATCCTGTTCTTTCACAAAAAGTCTATGTAAAACAATCTCTAATCTATAAGAGCTACTCAACAAATAAGCTCAACAACGCTTATCACATAGTCAATATACAAATTAAATTTCAAATATTATAAAGTCAATACATAAGTCAAATTTTTACATATTAGCAATGAACAACTGTAAAATGACCCTTATTTTGGAGCTGAGGTTGGAACCCAGGGCCTCCTGCCTGTTAAGCACTTGTTCTACCACTAAGCTACACCCTCTGGCCTGCTGAAACTAAAAGTTGTAAAAGTATAATCAACTGGGCTGGGGATTTAGCTCAGTGGCATAAGGGCCTGCCTGGCAAACACAAGGTCCTGAGTTCAATCTCCAGTACAAAAAAAAAAAGATTTGCATGATTAACCATAGCACTAATAACATGAACTACTTAGCTGTAAAGCTAACAAAATACGTACAGCATCTGTATATTAAAAACTGTAAAACACTAATTAAAGTAATCAGGAACTAAATAAATGGAGTAACACACTGTGGATCAATGGATCTAGTATTGTTAGAATGTTAGCCCTTCAATACTAATCTGTAGATTCAGGGCTGTCCTGTTCAAAACTCTTAAGCAGAAATTTTAATAAAAGATGCACACTCTCTCCAATGTAAAAGCAAAGGAGGCAAATGTCTTAGAGAAAGAATGAACCCAGAGGACTCAAAATGACTCATTTCAAAACTTTCTAGCGTTGTACTAGAGAAAATTCAGACACACAAATCAAATGACAAAAATATGTTACAGAGTCCAGAAACACCTCATTTCTCAACAAAGTTACAAAAGTGATTCGACAGAGAAAAAGTCTTTTCAGTAAATTTTTTTGTTTTTGTTTTTGTTTCTTGACTCAAGGTCTTGCTTTGTAATCCAGGCCTTAAACCCACTATGTATGCTAGGCTGGCCTCGAACTTGCTGTGATCCTCCCGCCTCAGCCTCCCAGGTGTTAGGATTACATGCACACACCACCCTGCCCTACACAACAAATGATTTTAAAACAATTACATATCTATATGGGGGGGGGGGGAATCAAAAGACATAAATAGTACAGACAAACCCCATCTTGTACAAAAAATACATGCAAATGGAACATCTAAATAAAATGCTTGTAACCCAGAATATGCAACAAGACAAGAATGTAAGCAGATGTGCCAGAGACCACAAGGCTAGCTCAGCGGTACAGGGCTGCCCAGTGCAACTGAGGCCCACACTCCATCCCCCAAACTGCAAAAACCAACACCAAAAACCATGTGCCATTTGGGACATTTCCTTAGGGGCAGATGGGAAGAGTGGGACAGGGAACTGCTCACACCAAGTTCTCCTCATCTGTGAGCACCCACTAACACTGTGACCAGCCTGGATTCACAGTTTAAGGCTCTCTCCCGAGATGCACTGCCAAGGCTTGGGGAGCTTAGTGACGCCCACTTATTCAGGGACTCTGTAGGGATGGCAGCTGCACAGGCTGTTTTCCCTGAGACCTTGATAATCACACGAGTCACCCCCTTCAGTCACCCAGATACCAGGCCAAAGAGGCTCCTCCCTGGGGGTCATGGAGCACGGAGAGACCAGCTTCACCGGCAGGCAGCTCAGACTGCTGCTGCAGCAGCAGGTCAGCAGAACGTTGCCCATGGACATGGTGGGTGCTGCTGCTGAGTTAGAGAGTCAGGTCCATCTGTCCAAGCTTTAAAAATCCCCTGGAAACTCTCCTTTCACCGCTGTATGTGTGCAGCCCGCTAGTTTGAGGCGGCCGGGCTAGGGGCCACCTGCTCACTCTCCTCCCCCGCGGGCGCCTGCACCAGCCTGGGTAAGAGTGGACAGCCTGGCTTCTCCCCGCCAGCCCTTCTGACTGTCTGGCTGCTTCTCTCCCAGCCTTGCAAGAGGGACGCTCTGCAGGCAGTGGTTAAAATGTTCTGGGGCCAGAGAAACTCATCACATACAGCCTTGCCCGCTCAGTCACCAGGGATGAGGGCCAAGGCCACCCCAAGGCTCCACCTGGCACGAGGCTGGGCTTGGCAGAGAAGACAGGAGGATGGCAAAGCCATCACTGCTCCCACAGGGCCCACACTTACCGTAGTCACAGGTGGGCTGGGCGCTGGTATCTGAGTACGTGGACTGCAAAGTGGTCTCAGATCCCTGGACAAAGCCTAAACACATGCACAGGGCGGTTAACTTCCCGAAGAAGCCACAGGAAGCCGGCCAGACTGCTCTTTGCACACACACTGGCTGGCAGTGCCCCCTCTTGACCAGAAGCCACCAAAACCTCTCGGTTCCACACCCCAGTAAGACCTGCAGCCTGTGTTAACTGTGGAACAGCAGGCTGAGGTTAACGTGCTACCCCAAAAGGGTGAGATAAGAACTCCTAAACACTGCAGCCAGTGAGGCACTGGGATAAATGAGCACCCAAGTTATCATTCAATTCACTCAGAAATTACATTCATCAAGTCACTGTAAGGCGAGCTACCACCAACTGAACCAGGGACGAGGGTTCATTTTGAGGTGATGTTAAATCCCATAATAAACCCTCCACCTTGCTCCAATCTGAAGCAGAAACTGTTTTACATTTTGTTTCTCCCATTTGAAAGTGCGGATTACTTTCATTTTGTTGCACTGGGTATAAAATCCAGGGTCCTGCAGGTGCCAAACAAGTGCTACCTCTTGACCAGTATCTTCTCTGGCAGTTTTGTTTGGTTTTATTTTTTGAGACAGGTCTTGCTGTGTAATTCAGGCTAGCCTTGGGCTCACTATGTAGCTCAAGCTGGCCTCAAACTCATGGCAACCCTCCTGCCTCAGCCTCCCAAATGCTAGGATGACAGGCGTGCATCACAACATCCAGCCTATACTTGTTGTTTCTTAAATGTAATCATTTGGGGTTTGGCATATTTACATGAAAATAATAAGTATTCTACCATACCCAGGGCAAGTATCTCTAATACAAACAAACTCCGAAACTTTGATGCCACCATGCCACAAGTACAAATTCCACACCTGAGGCAGACAATGGCTGTCAAAACGAGGTACACTAAGTATACCCCACAGAAGCACCTTCAGGCTATGTGCAGAAGGTACACATGAAAAGAGTGAAATTCATTGTACACTTAGGGTCTCCAGGGTATTCCATTAGGGATATCAAATTCAAATCGCAAAAAATGTTCTGAAATCTGAAAGTCTCCTGGCTCCAAGGCTTTGGATAAAGGATTCTAGGACCTATAACGGTACACGTCACTACCTGTTTAAACTCTCAGTCCTGACGTGGCAGTGGCTACCTACAATCCCAGAACTCGGGCAGCTAAGGCAGAAGGTGTGACAAGACTGAACGACACTGTAAGACTTTGTCTCAAAAACAAAACAAAACCCCTCTCAAACTGCTTCTCCACTGAAAATGAGTTAGTGCCAAGTAGAAAGGCTTGAAATTGTCAGAAACTGCTGCCCGGAATGATGGGTGGCAAGGGGGTGGCGTGGGGGTGCTCGCTGTAATCC
The DNA here is from genome assembly GCA_004027455.1 of Hydrochoerus hydrochaeris. Lineage (NCBI taxonomy): Eukaryota > Metazoa > Chordata > Mammalia > Rodentia > Hydrochaeridae > Hydrochoerus > Hydrochoerus hydrochaeris. The sequence goes on along the minus strand of PVLA01008448.1, from coordinate 19,429 downwards.
CAGCACTCACTAGGGTGGCTGAGGCAGAAGTGCCCCAAGTTGCGAAGCCAGCCTAGGCTGCGTAGTGAATTCAAGGACAGCCTGAACCACAGTGAGACTCCGTCTCAAAAGCCAAAAGGAGCTGGGCCAGGTGATGCACACCTGTGATCCCAGCTGCCCAGGAGCCTGAGGAAGGAGTAACGCAAGTTTGAGGCCTGCCTGGGAACCTCGGCGAGACGATCCAAAACCAGCGGGTGGGGGATGTGGCTCGGTGCTCCCGGGGTAACAATCCCAGAACTAAAAGGAGTAAGTGCTTTATTCTTATTTGAATGTTTGCAATACATGATGGCTATGTTCACTGTATCTCTTCCCCTTCCCTCTCTCTTGATCCCTACCCCATTTGCAAAAAAAAATGTCCCATTGCAGTGTTTTTATTTAGCTCTTTATTAATCCTCACATAGGAGAGAGAAACCGTGCAGTATTTAAGCTCGTGCCTCTGATTTATTTCACTTAACATACGCCTTCTTACGAATGATTGGCAATGATGCTTTGTGGCAGTAGTGCTCCACTGTGCACCATGATGCCTTTTTAAAGGACGCACCCGCTGGGGAACACGAGGCTGCTCCCACTCAGCTGTGAGGAATTGCGCTGCTGCTGCTGCTGCGGCTGCGAACACGGTGCACAGACAGTGCCGTGCTGCGAGGTCTGCAGCTCTTGCAGGGCAACATGTGGGCCAGATGGTATTTTCTGGTGAGAGGCATCTGTCTTGGTGCTGATTTCCACAGCACCATGCTAAGTTTACACTTCCACCAACACCATAGAATGGTCCCTTTCCCCAGGGCCTCGCCAGCACTTGTTGTTTCTTGACTTCTTGGTGACAGCCATTCTTTCAGAGTTAAGAGGAGTTCACAGCTTTTAACAGGCGATTTGTATTTCTGTATCTATTCAATCACCCATTTTTGGACAGGGTCTTTTACTTTTGGGGGAGATCTAATCATTTTGAGTGCTGTGTATATTCCAGTACTGGTACTCGCCAGGAAGCACTCAACTCATGCGTCGGCCCTCTGTGCACTGGGACTTCGGGCATGCAGCACCAGGCCCAGCTAAACAACGATCGTCTGACTCCTTCCTTTCCCCAATTATCCTTTTTATTCCCTTCCCTTGCCTAACTGCCAAAACTATACTTCAAAATGTATTTTAAGTGATTTGGTCTCATTCTGAAATTCATGGAGGTTAGTATCTGCCTCTTCTCAGTAGAGACAACTCGACGTGAAAAGTGGTGCCTCCATTAGCTCATTTCCTGCAAAAGCACATCCATGCCAAGTGCCTTCCCCTTGGATAGGCACCCATGTCTGCTGACAGCCTTCGCTTTATCCCCTAAAACCATGGCAGCAAACATGGCAGCCACAGCCAGCCATGGTGACCAAGCACTGCCTCGCAGGGTGCTCGTCTCTGCGGACCCTTGCCTAAGTGCACACATGGAAGGGGACTGGCCGAGATGCCCTAGGTCCATCAAGCTCAGAAACCACAGTGGTCTCCATAGCAATGTTGCCAAAGCTCACGCTGGTGCTCTGCACACCTGTGAGGACATTTACCATCTTCATCCTGGTTGGGGTAGGATGAATGCGGCTTTGTTTCGCGGCGCAGGGATGAACCCAGGGCCTCTGTCTCCCACTGCACTTCCTGGACCCTGCAGGGGGCTGTGTGTTGCTGCAGGATCAATGTCATCCTCTCTTCCCCACTGAGGGGGCGAATGGAGCCTGGAGCCTGAGCGAGGGTGAGTACACAGGCCCAGCACCTTGTGCCCTCTTTAAATAAAGAGGAAAACTTGAATGGATTCTTTCCTGGGCTCAGAGATCTTCTTCAGACACCCAAATTCCAAGAATTGGTGATTTCAGTGTTGAAGAAACCTTGAAAGTACTCTTTGGAGACTTTGCTTACAGAGAAGCCTCCTAATGTAAGAAGTACCAACCCACGTGTCTGTTGCCTGCAGGGCTAGCTTCTGGAAACCTGTCTCTCCTGCAAAAGGACTGCTAGCCAAGTGCTCTCAGATTTTTAGGTAGGGTCTTTGTTTTCTTCCTTTAAGATGAGGTCTTGCTTTAAAAAAAAAAAAAAAAAAAAAGAGGCCCAGCTCTGTTGGCCAGGCTGGCCTTGAACTCCCAGAGTCCAAGTGACCCTCCTGCCCAAAACTCCTGAGCAGCTGGGACTATGGGTGTGCACCACCACACCCGGGAACACAATGTGGCAGGGTTATCTGATATCTGAGCACAGGTTCCAGGACAACTGCCCCTAAGATTAGCCAAATTCACAACTGCTTAAGTCCTTCCCATAAAAGGACACACCTCTGTATGACCTCCTCGGCCCGTGTGCCCGCCCGAATGCTCCACTGGCAGATTACATCTAGGGCTTCACATGGTATAAACATGGCCAAGTAGTTGTTACGCTGTATTGTTGGGGAACAATGACCAGAAAAAAGGTACGAGTTTGGTATAGATGCGGTTTTCTTTCCTAAATATCTTCTTTTTGTGGAGGAGGGGGACGAGACAGGGGTCCGCTGTGTAGCTCACACTGGCCTTAGAAGGACTATGCAGTCCACGCTGGCCTCGAACTCACAGCAACCCACTTGCCTCCACCTCCCAAGTGCTGGGAAAAGAGGTGTGGACACGATGCCTGGCTCTTTTCTGAGTATTTCCAACCTTCTGTTGGTTGAATACAGGCTTTCTGGTTACAGAGGGCTGGCCGCACTGCCAGTGCCACTGGAAACCTACTGTATTCGGAGAGAAACACAGACTGGAAGGCAGGTGTGGTGGTGCACGTCTGTAATCCCAGGATGTGGGGAGGCTGAGGCAGTAGGATTATAAAACTGAGCCCAACGTGAGAAGCTCAGCAAGACCCTTTCTCAAAAAAATGAAGGAGCTAGAGATGGAGCTACCTGGAAAGGTCCTGGCTTCAGCCTCCAGTACCAAATCCACATGGTGGAGGGCAGTAAGCAGGCTGCAAGGCAAGAGATCCACGTTTATTCAAGGGACAGGGGGCCTGGTTCCTCCCTGGAGAAACAAAACACTCACCACTCCATGAGTGGTACGGATCAGGGGTAGAGCATTTAGCAGCCTGAGGCCCTGGGTTCCGCCCCCAACAAGCTGGGGGAGGCTGGGACCCAACACACCTATCAAACCTTTTTCTTTTTTTGGTACCAGAAACAGAACTCACAACCTCGCACTTGCCAGGCAGGCTAAGTGCCGCTGAGCTATATCCCCCGCTATCGCTATGGCACCTTTAGAGACTAGTGATAATCTCTGCTCTTCTACTGTCTTCCCATTAATATCCCATTCCACAACACAGGCCTTTGTTTGTTTGTTTGTTTGTTTGTTTTGAGGGGAGAGTGGAGGCTGTTGTTCTATGTAGTTCAGGCTGGCCTTGAACTCATTATGTAGCCTAGGCTGACCTTGAACTCACTATAATCCTCCTGCCTCAGCCTCTCTGTTGCTGTGATTACAAGACTGGTAGCCAATGATGGCTCCTACTATGAATAGTTATTTAAAAAAAAATAACAATAAAAATAAATTGTCATTTAAAAAAAATTCACTAGTATATGTTTGCAGGACATTCATCACTGGGAACTGGCACATGGACATGGCACATCTTAATCCTTTCTACTTCCTCTTCTCTCCTCCTTCCCCTCTCCTACTGAATAAACCATTATCTGACTTATGAAACTCTTCTTGATTCAGTTTTCCAGCATAATCAGCTGAATGAAAATAATAAGCCTTGTTCAGTCCTATAAGTCTAAGAGTCAGACTATAGGTTTCTTTTTTTCTATCTCTCTCTCTTTTTTTTTTTTGGTTTTTTTGAGACAGGGTCTCACTATGCCATTGGAGCTCACTTTGTAACCCAGGCTGATCTCAAACTTACAATGCTTCTCCGGCCTTAGCCTCCAGAGTGCTAACATTATAGACGTGCACCACCATGCCTAGACTATAGGTTTCTAATTCTGCAGCATAATCCTTCCCTCTTAGTCAACCTTTCTCTTCAAAAATGTAAAAACATTTTTAGCCAGGCATGGTGGCTCACGCCTGTAATCTCAGCACTCAGGAGGCTGACTCTAGAGGACTGTTGCAGATTTGAGGCCAGCCTGGGCTACAAAATGAGCTTAAGGCCAGCCTGAACTACAGAGAAAGACCCTGTCTCAAAGAGGAAAAAAAAATTATTTTATTTTTACTTTTGGGGGAACTGGGGATCAAACTCAAGGCCTTCACACTGAGCTGCATCCCAGGCCGTATTTTTTGTATTGAGACAGAGTCTGGCTAAATTGCTGAGTTCCCCAAACTGAGTGTCAACTTGTGAGCCTTCTGCCTCAGCCTTCCAGAGTGCTAGGATTATACGTGCGCACCATCATGCTCAGTCTGACAGAGTTTTTAAAGGAATGCAATCCGTAACAAAAATTAAGAGGACAAATGGAATCAGGTTATGTTCCCTCCAATGTCTACCATCTGAGACAAGCATAGGATGGGAAACAACTTCTGAGCCGGCCTCCACTCATTCCTGCCTCCTGAGATAACACAATCCTCTCCCAAAATAATAGAGGTTTAACTAATAGGATTTGGAGAAACGACTGAGTGTAAGTCCTGACACTTCTGCCTTGCTGTTTCTTGGATCACTCAGTCTGTGGGGAAGGAGTTGCCATGCTGTTAGTTTCTCCAGCAGCCCCACACAGAGATCCATATGGCAAGGAACCACAGCCAGCCTCCATCTGCCAGACACTGGAGTCTGAGTCACCCTGCAGGCGGGGCAGCAGCATCAGGCAAGCTTTCAGATGACAGTCTCAACTGATATCCTAAATGCTACCCAAGCCAGACTCACTCGGCCACACCAACTGTGTGTTCCTACTGCAATAAAACTGTTGAGATAACAATCGCTGCTATAAAAAGACAGGTAGCATTTCAGACCTTTGCGTGATGGCCTGATTCTTTGTCTGCCCTGTTTTTCTTCTGCTTCCATCTCCCACCCCTCAGTGCTAGAAATAAAGCCTCCCTTCCCAACTGTAAAGTAACCAGAAGCCAAGCATTGTGGCACATACCTATAATTTTAGTACTGAGAGGCTGAAGCAGGAATGCAAGCATGTGTGACGCCTGGGCAATTTTGCAACACCCTGTCTCAAAATTTAAAATGATAATCGTGATGATGATGATGATGATAATGATGATGATAACTGCTGATGTAGCTTAGTGGTAAAGTCTTGGGTTTGAAGCCCAGCACCAAAAAAAAAAAAAAAAAGCAACTGGGCTCAAAAGCTAGGTGAGAGCCAGGCATGGTGGCTCAGGCCTGTCATCCCAGCACTTGGGGGGCTGAGGTAGGTGGACCATTGCAAGTTTGAGACCAGCCTGGACTACAAAGTGAGCTCAAGGCCAGCCTGAACTGCATAGGGAGACCCTGTCTCAAAAAGACAAAAAAAAAGCTGGGTGAGTCAATATTACATTTGCTTCATCTTCCAGGCTGTCTCTGAAGTAGAATCATGGAGAATGTGACTTAAATGCCTGTGAATTTAATGGTCTGCCACCGCTCCTTTTGGAGGGTGGGAAGAGAGGCAGCTAGGTACAGAACCCAGCCAGGGCCTCTCACACGTTAGGGCCAGGCAAATGTTCTACCACTGAAGTGCCTCACTGCCCTGGTCTACTTTCTAAAACAGAAAGACGAACATCACAAAGCTACTTGTTGTTTTCAGTTTATCAAGACCAAGAAAAAACTAGTGGTTATTTTATCAGCTTGGCTACCTCAATGCCCACCAAACCAAGAATTACAGCCTATAGGGCCTGGAGCTGAAACGCAGGCTTGGCCATTAATTCAGTTTCCTCATCTATAAAAAAGTAAGTGCCCTATTATTAAGCTATCCTGCAACATCCAATCACTGGTCTCTTCAGCAGTCCGCCCCTCAATACCACAGAACTATCTTTAGTTCTTGGTAGGACTTGAAGAGAATTATTACATTCAGTTCTGGAGGTTTCAGAAACAGTCCTAGTGACTTTAACTGAAAACACTACAGGAAGGTTCCAGCACAGCAGCTTCACTATTGATGCCTGGGGTGGGGTTTTTTGTTTGTTTGTTTGTTTGCTTGTTTTTGTTTTTGTCCTTTTTTTGGTGGTGGTGGGGGACTGAACTTGACCTCGCACCTTTAAGCCACTGAGCTAAATCCCCAGCCCCTTTGTCTTTTTGTGATAGGGTTTCACTTACAATTCAAACTGGCCTTGAATTTGTAGCACAGGCTAGCCACAAACGTGTAGTGGTCCTCCTGCCTCAGCCTCCAGAGTGCTGAGACTACAGTGGGCCACCACGTTGGGCACAACTGACCATTTGGGACCAAATGTGCTGGGGCTATATGCTTCGCAGCATTCTGAGCAACGTCGCTGGCCTCTAGCCACTAGATGTCAGCAGTAGCCCCGGCTCTGAGGTAAGACTTCCAAACAGGCCTCCAGAGGATGCCAAATGTCACCTGGGGTGGAGACTTGTCCCTTGTTGAGAACCCCGGGCAGGGAGATGCCCGCTTGGGTTCTTTCCAAGCTCCAGACCCTGGGGTCATAGCATGAAGAACATAAAACAGCTTACAGAAGAGCTGAAGGCTCAGGTCCCTCTCTCAGTCTTGAACGTTCCAAGTAGAATGCAGGTTACCCAGCAACCACATACGTTCTAGGCTAAAATACCTCCACCGAGGATAGGGGGCAATGTACATGGCTGGCGGAGAAGCGTCACTGGTCGCCGCCGAGGAGAACCCCCGGCAGCCTTGGCAATTCACTCAGAGCTGATTTACAAACATCTGGGCGGAGAAGGGGGTGGAGGGTCCTCTTTGATCTCTATCAACCATCTTCCTTTTCTTCCTTAAATCCCACTGGCCTCCCTGGTGGATCCTCCGTCAAGCCCAGCCGTTCCACCTTCACTCTCCCCATCCGTACGCTTAAATCGCTCTTCGCAGAGATCTCCTTATAATTACAGCCCATCCGCGTTGATTTGCTCACAAAAGTCCCACCCCATCCCCCGAGCCTATAAACTACTCGAGGAAAATTCTTGTCAACATCGCCACGGTCTTTATAGCACCTGAGTCGGCAAATGCCACAGCGGCCCAGCGAACCGAGGATGTCAAAGCCAGGCCGCTGCTCGCCCAGACTCCAGCGCGGTCCCTATGGCCCCGAGGTTCCCCCGTTCCGCTCAAACCCTCACGGATTCGCGGATCCTCCGCGACGGGCGCCTCTCTCTCAGCTCGGGGGCGAGAGCAGCTGCGCATCTTGCAGCGATACCGCGCGGGGGAGGCCGGAGCGGTGGAAACGGCAGAAGAGCCCGCTGTATGATCGCAGACACCAGGCCAGGCCTGAAAAACAACGGCTCGAGGTGTCCGCACCCGAGAAACCCCGGCCGCGGAGGGAGGTCCTGGTAGGCGTCGAGACCCTCTGCGGCCCAAGGCCATAGGCGATAGGAGCCAAAGTTTCGGGGGACTGGGAGCCGGACGCCAAGCTATGAGCGCAGCGAGCCGAGGCGCCCGGCGTGAGGGGCGCAACCTGGAGGCGACGGGCCCACGCGACGCCATTTTGTGACCGCAGAGGGCAGTGACCCGCGCGCCGGGGCGATGCGAGCCAGCCCCGCACAGCCCCGGCACGTCCCTGTCCCCCCCCACCCCAAACGCCCCCCACCCTGTGGGCCCACCTGTGTAACTCATGGCGGCGGCGGCGGTGACACTATACCCGCGGACCGTGACAGCTGCTCTCCGGGTCCAACGCCGCTATAGCGGCAACAATCCTCAGTCTCTTCTACACACACATTCCTTCAACCCCGCCTCTCGACCGCATTGGCTCCCTCCGGTCACGGACTTCATGCCTATTGTATTGTCTCCCTGTCTATCTTAGTATTTCCTCGCACTAGTGGTCGAAGATGCTGCCAGTCTTATCAGAGCCCCGCCCTACACCCGCCTTCCGTTATCCTCAGCCCGCGTTGATTGGCCAAAATGAGGCAGCGCAGAGGTGGACTCTCGCAGGTTCGAAGAGGCGGAGCTATGCACTACGGGAAGGCCCGAGGCCCAAGAATGGCTGAGAGGTGGGATGCCTGTATCCTAGAGACCCGCCAGAGGGAGTTGACACAACGCCCCAGGGGATCGTTCAGATTCCCAGCGGTGACACAGAAATGCTGAGCAGGCCAGGCATGGTGGCGCACGCCGGTCATCCCAGCACTCGGGAGGCTGTGGCAGGAGGATCATTGCAAGTTGGAGACCAGCCTGGGCTACAAAGTCAGCTCAAGTCCAGCCTGAACTGCATAGCAAAACCCTGTCTCAAAAAGACAATAAATAAATAGTTTCCCCCCATTTAAAAGATAACAAACTGAGACTTGGGATTCACGATTTGCTCAAGTTTCCTAAGACCCTCCGGGGGCCAGGGATATAACTCAGTGGCACAAGGGCCTGCCTGGCAGGCACGAGGTCATGAGTTCGGTCCCAGGTTTCAAAAAATAATAAAATAAAACAAAACCCTCTTCGTTGGGCTGGGGGTTTAGCTTAGCGGCATAAGTGCCTGCCTGGCAAGCATGAGGTCATGCGTTTGACACCGGTACCAAAACAAGAAAAAAAATCCTCTTGGTTTATTCTGCATTTTAGAGATGCTGTAATAGTGCAGCCAGGGCTGAGGACTCAGTGGCAGAGCATCTGTCTAGCGCATGTGAGGACTTGGGTTGAACCCTCAGTACCACAGAAAAACGAAGCTAAACGAAAAACAGTGCCATGTGACCCAAAGCCAGCTTCTTTGATTTGTGGGAGCTATTGTCAGGGACAAGTCATAATTTCTGAGAAAGGACTGACAGAAGGTCAGACATTGAAAATGGTACTTAATGTGTCTGCAAAAATGCATCAGGCTGTCCAAATACGACAGGTGCACTATATATATGTATTTTTTTTGTTTGTTTTGTTTTGTTTTTTGGTACTGGGGATCAAAGTGTGCTTGCCAGGCAGGGGCTTTGCTACTGAGCTAAATTCCCAGCCCTTTTTTTTTGAGGCAGGGTGTCACCAGGTAGGTAGCCCAGGCTGGCTTCCAACTTGTAGCAATCCTCCTGCCTCAACCTTCCAGATACTGGAATGACAGGCATGCACCACTGTGCCAGCCTAAAATTCTTAAGGTATGCTGTTGCTTTTTGAGTTACATCCCTAGGGTTTTTTTTTTTTTTTTCATTTTACACAAGGTCTTGCTAAATCATCCAAGTTGAACTCAAACTTTTGATCCCCTTTTTTTGGCCTCTGTGTGCAGGCCTTACAGGTCACCAGTTTCTTTAGCTATAATAATGGTACTTTAGTTTTTGCTTTTGTTTTGAGACAGGGCCTTGCTATGAAGTCAAGGTTTGCTTTGAACTCCTGAGGTATAGCAGTTCAGGCTGGCCTTGAACTTGCAGCCTCCCAAGTAGAGATCATAGCCGTGCACAACAGCTGGCTGTGGTGACATTTCAAAAGCCCATGTCTGTGGCACATGCCTGTGAACCCAGCACTGAAGGAAACTGAGGCAGGAGGATCACAAGTTTGAGTCCCACCTGCGTAACTTAGAGAGACCTTTTCTCAATACAGGGGATGTATCGAAGCTATAGAACACCCCAGGCCTCGGTTCCAATGCTGTGAAATACTGCATATCTTTCAGAGAAATATACGAAAACAGAGAGATGAACTGAGGATCTGAAGGCAGGATTGAGGTGGGAAGGGGGAGGCAAGGCTGGTAGAGTTAGGGTGAGGTCCTGATCTGGTAATAAATGATGGACCCGTTTACCTATCTTTCTCTTCCATCTTTGTATAGCTGGAGTTCTGAGTGATAAAACATCTTAACCAAACACCCAAAAAGGAGTTTGTGTGGAACTTACTGCCCATGGAACAAAGCCACTTACCAAGTGAAGAACTCCACATAGGAAGCATAGAGAACCAGCACGCGTCATGGCTCTGGGGTCTCTTTTTTTTTTTTTTTTTTTTTTTTTTTTTTGAGACAGGGTCTTGCTGTGCAGGTCAGGCTGGCCTTGAGCTCACTTTGTAGCCCAGGCTGGTCTCGAACTTGCAACAATCCTCCTGCCTCAGCCTCCTGAGTGCTGGGATGACAGGCCTGAGCCACCGCGCCCGGCTTCTGGGGTCTGTCTTTACATCACCCTTGGGGATGTGTGCTGGGGGCCCGTCACCCCTCCTGGGTGCCACGGCTTCCTCTGTGGCTCTGCCACAGTCGTCACTGCACCCTGAAGGTCTCCGCTAGCATCCAGCAACCTTCACTGTGGGGCCGAGCGGCTCAGAGGCTGAGACAGCAGCACAGCTTGAGCAGAAGGGCTGTGCTCAGAGGCAGCAGGGAGAGACCCACGGCCAGGACTGTGGGTGACCTTGGACGGGGACACACAGCCATCAGTGCGATGACACAACTTTCTTTTCATGTCCGCCCTGTGTTTCTAACTTACAGACTGACTTTGCAGAAAACTCGCAACAGCACGCTCCTTCAGGCCGGCTCCAGCTCCTCTGCTCCCTAAGTCTCAGGCGCAGAGCAGGCTGGAAAGCCCGGGTGGGGGAGGGAGCCAGCAGTTGTGGGTTGTGGGTCACTGTTGTGGGTGCTGCCTGTTAAATCCCCTGCCGACCCAGGTGCTGCAGGAGGATCAAGAAACACGGGGTGGGCTTAGGAGGCACCCCTGCCCTCCACACTGGGGAAGTCACTTCCATTTTCTAGGGTTTGGCCTTTAGTGAAAAGATTAGCTGAAAACCACACGCTATAGCAAGGAGCAGTCAAGGAAGTCACTTAGGACCTCAGAAATGTTCTGGAAACACGTACAGAAAAGTAACACAGCACAGGACCTCACAGCCCCTTTACCCTTCGCTACTTGGGATCATGGGGTGTATCTCACAGCTGGGTATCTTGGGGATAGAGATGTAGCCTGAGGTAGGCTGCCTGCCTAGTACATCTGAGGCTCTGGGTAGGACCCCCCTCCCAGAAAGGCCTGCACAAAACAAAAATTTATGTCTTCTTTTTTTATGAGACAGGGTCTCAGTATGTAGCTCAGGCTGGCCTCAAACTCACAGGCAATACTCCTGCCTCAGCCTCCTGAGTGCATCACCGCACCCAGCTCGAGTCGTACATTTGTCTTGACGCCAAGTGAGTTCGAGCACTGCCCACGAGCACACGCTTCCCCTGCATACGGACACACCATGGGTCCTCGGTGCCCTCACTGGATGGCACCTGCTTTCTGGAAAGCCCTCCTGACCTGACCATTTCTTGCTCAGGACTCCCTTCCCTGCCCAGCCCCCACAGCCCCAGTTCCTCTGCTCCAGGAGCCGCTTCACCAGCCAACTAGAGCCACCCACCAGCTGCGAACCTGGGCTCTACTCGACCTGTGCTGCATCAACATGGCAGCCAATGTGGGGGGGACCCGGGAGCTCCAGGGCCCAGATGCCTGCCCGTGCCAGCCTGTCCACTTGACAGAAAAACACACGCTGGCCGCCTGCCCCAGGGTGTTTCCAGAAGAGAAATTTAATCTAATTTACATACTTCTAGATACATTGATAACCAAAAAAAGTGGCCACTGAAAAAAGTTAAAAGGTCAATCAGCTCCCGGTATCTAGCTGGCCTAGGATTGCAAAATAAAAAGATCCATGTTCCTTCTTCTCTACACAAAATGCATTTTTAAAAAAGTGAAAGGTCTAGGGAGCTATACATAGAAAGCAACAGTGAAAAGGGGGGAGGCAGGGTGGGGAGAAGAGTCCCACCCCCCACCCGACCCTCCCGGCCCCAGAGCCCCTGAGGCTGGGGGGTCTGACATGGCAGGAGGCAGCTGTCAGCTCTGAGCTCTTCCCAGCGGGGAAGGCCACTCTGGGGGCGGCCAACAGGAATTTCCGTGGCGTTGTGGGCTCAGTCGGGGCTCCCGCAGACAGAGCGAGGCTTCCCCTGAGCGAGCACCGTGGCGCGACGCGGTTGTTCGACGCGGGAACGAGGGGGCTGGGGCAGATCCCGGCTCTCACGAGGTGCGTGTGCAGGTGTGTAGGGGTGGGTGTGTGTGTGTGTGTGTGTGTGTGTGTGTGTGCGCACGCACGCGGCTGTATGTTTGCGTGAGGCGTATGAAAAGATATGCATGGGGCAAGGGGGAACCACCACAGGGGTCTTTGGGGTCTCTACGCATGGCCACGGATGGCAGACGCAGCCCTGCCTGGCTGCCAGACACAAGAGGCTGCTGTCCTCCTGTGACCCAGTCAGCTGCCACCAGGGACCTTGGCTGTAGCCCCTGCTGGGCCGGGGAGCGTGGACTGGAGGAGGTCGCCCTGTGCCCCGGAGTCCTGGGCTGGGGGAGGGCGGCTTGCGGCTCCTGGCACCCCAGCTGTAGTGTGCCCGGCCCCTAAGGGTGCCGGTTTGAGGTTTTGGCTTGCTCCTTTGGAAACGGAAGAGAAAGGGGAAAGAGAGGGAGGAAGACACGGGGAACGGGAGATGGAGGCGGCACGGGGAGATCTGGAATGCTTCTGTGTTAGGGCGCCTCTGCGGACGCTGTTTGTGCCTGCGGGGCCGGGAGCTCCTCGGGCAGGGGGTCTGCCTTGGAGAAATTCATCTCCAGGATGTGCCGCTGTAAGTGCCGCACCCACTCCTCCTGGATGGAGAGTGGGCCCTGGAACTCCACCTCGCAGAACCTGCGTGTCGGGGACAAAGCGGGGCCACCACTGTGAAGGGGGGGATATCGCCAAGCCTGGTGCCCATGCCCGGGCACACCTGCCACCCCCCTGGAGACACAGCACACCCAGGGTCTGAGGGGAGAGGCAGCGGGCATCTCCCCGAGCCCCTCCACCGCCACAAGCCGGCATGGAGACAGAGGCACAGGTTGCCCAAGTCACCAGACCCTTCCTCTTTTTCCTCTCCAGGGACCTGGCACGCCTTGGCTCCCAAGAACTGGGTTTAAACCTTTCTGATCTCTGCCTTGGTTTTATGCAGACGGGTGCTATGGCTCGGGCTGGAGCTGGCGGTGCTCCTGCCTTAGTCTCCGGAGTGCTGTGAAGATCACAGCATGAGCCACCCAGCCCAACCGGAACCCTCCTTCTGACCTGGCCTTGGCGTCTGAGGTGAGTCACCTCATGTCGCCAGACCCAGTTTCCTGGTCTCTGATGTACACATGGACTTTGATAAGAATGAACTAGAACCTGTTTTTTTTTTTTCTTAATCTGACAAATATTTCTCAAGAGCTTCCCATGTGCTAGGTAGGACTCATAAGTGTTTAACTATAAAAAAAATTCAGTCCGTGCCTGTAATCCTAGGACCAAGGAGGCTGAGGCAGGAGGATCACCAGAGTTTGAGGCCAGTCTGAACTACATACTGAATACAAGGCCAGCCTGAAGAACATAGCAAAACTCTGCCTCAAAGTCTCAAAAAACCAAAAAAGAAAATTGAAACAAAAACACAAGCTTGGCCTATCAAAATCTACCAGGTAAGCTTGCTAGCAAAACTGTCTTCAAGGTGGGGAAATCTACACATGCAGAAACTGCCTCCTTGTGTCAGGGACTGAGCTGGAGAGTCAGAGTGAGGATTTGAACCCAGGTCTTGCTAGGGATAAAACTCAGGAGGTACCCTGATGGTCTGAGGTGCAGCCGCCTGTGAGTGGCTGCTGGCCTGGCCCTCATCACACCTAAGGACAGCCCGAGAGGCCCAATCGCCCAACTCCCACCAGCCTGTCCTGTCCCAGGGTCCCAGGGCCAGCTGGGAGTTCGCCCTCCCACCCCCGGGGGGGGCAGCGTACCTGCATTTGAGGGTGTAAATGTTGCCAACGAATTTGACGAGTGACGTCTGGGGCGGCCGAGGCACCAAGGAGGGGACTGGCCGGACACGGGGTGGGGGTTGCCGCACAGCTTCCAGCTTATGGTGCAGGTCATTGGCCTCCTCGCCGCCTCGGGCTGTGGCGGCGTCCGGGGGGCGGGCCTGGCGGCGCTCGAATTCTAAGGTGGGGAGAGAGGGTGGGGTGAGCAGCAGGCCAGGGCCCTGGACACGGCCCTGTGGCCCTCGTGGGCTCTTACGAGGCAGGATGGATAGGACAGTGGCCACCAGGCTGAGCGCCAGGACCCGAGGACATGGGCCGCTCCCGCCGGCGACACTCACTGTTGATATTCTGCCGCTGGTGCTCCTCAGCCTTCACGGCGCCCAGCGGGCTGGCTGCCAGAGGCCGCTCGCCGCCATCGGCCGCCCGGCCAGCCTCGGGTCCCGGCTCCCCGCCGATGCTGCGGCCCACGAAGGACAGACCCCCAGGTGCCAGCCCCAGGGGCGGCCGCCGGTCACTGTCGCGGCCGTGGCCGTGGCCGGCGCTGCGGAACTTCTTGGTGAAGGGGCGGCCGCCCTGGATGTAGCTGCGGTAGGCGCCCACCTTCTGGGGCCGGTGCTTGATCCACTCGCTCAGCGTCTCAATGGGCGAGCCGTTGACGCACCACTCGGTCACGCCGAACTGCCGCAGGTGCGCCCGCGCATGGCTGGCCAGGGCCTTGCGGTTCTCAAAGTAAAGGCCACAGAGCTCGCAGCAGGCCTCGGTGGCTGCAGGCAGAGGGGTGCTGCTGAGTGCCAGGACGGGCGTACCCGGACGGCCTCTGGTCACCCACCTCCCACGGGACCTCGCCTCCGGGGCCCTGCTCGGGGTCAGCGTGGGGGTCTGCGGCACTGCCTGGCCTCAAGGCCCTGGCAGACGCCCTCCCGGGACCCTGCTGCCCACTGCTTACAGGCGTGGGAGGTCTTCTCATGGAGGCTCTTTGCCTTGAACGGCAGTTCAGTCTGGATGTAGGTCTTGGCCTTGACCTCTGCGGGGAGGAGGCGGTCCTCCTGCAGGGGCCGCTTGGCTGCCACTGAGCCCAGGAAGCCGGTAGCTGAGGGCTTGGCGCCAGTGATGGGCGTCAGACTGAGCTCCCGAGGAACCTGGGCCGGCCCAGCTCCTGGTTTGCCTGGCCGGCCAGCCAGGGGCGACAGTAGCAGAGGGGACTGAACAGGCCCGGGGGCCGCTGTGGGGGACCCATCCTCGGCCAAGGTGGGAGCCAGGTCCCCAGCCGGCGGCTCCTTCTTGATGAGGCACGGCTTGGACTTCTTCTTCAGGATCTCCCGCAGCGTGTCGATGGGCGAGCCGTTCACGGACCACTCGGTCACGCCCATCTGCCGCAGGTGGGAGCGCGCGTGGCTCGACAGGCCCTTGCGGTTCTCGAAGAACTCACCGCAGAACTCGCAGCGGATGTCCCGTGCTGGCTCCGCCCGGGACGCTGCAGGGAGTCCGGGGGGGAGGGGGAGAAGGAGGCGGCGGCTGCGGGTAGGAAGCCTCCAAGCTCGAGGCCCATGTCGGTGCCGTGCTGGCTGCCCGGCTGCCCAGCTGCCCGTCCACGCCCCCGCCGCCCTCCACCAGACTCCCGGGACCTGCTCCCTCACGGGGCCTCTAGAGGCTCCTGTCATGTACACAGCCCTCCTGGGTGCTCCGGCCGGCTGCAGGCGGCACCCTGTGTGATGCTGGGCCAGCCCTTTCCCTCTCGAGCCTCAGTTTCCTCCTCTGTAAGAGGGAGATGGAGACCCTCACTTCCCAGAGGGACTGGGAAGGGTGAGATTGAAACGAACTGAGATGGCATGGATGGCACAGAGCCCACACAGGGGTGCCAAGGCGTGGCCGGGGCTGTCCTCGCCTGCTGGGCTTATGGCAGGCACCGGGTCCACTTGGACGGGACGGACTAGCGACGGTGTGAGAGCGAAGCAAGGGACAGTGACAAGACGACAAGTACTGTGGAGAGCTTTCTGTAACCGGACACTGCATTAAGTGCCTGACCCCAGTGAATCCTGAGGAAGCTGTACAGAGGCAGCACTACGCTGATCTCCACCTTCCACACGAGGAAACCTACCCAAGGCCGCCTGCTACTAGGTTCTGGAGGAAAAGAGATCTCAACGCAAGCTGCACTCCAAATGCCCATTACCAGGCACGTCTGGGAGACACGGTTCAGACACCTGCTCCGGAGCCCTGTCTGTCTGTGCTGTCTCTTGTGGCAGACATCACTAATTGATGTCTGCTGTCGGATCTCCCAGGCAGCCCGACAGGAAATCAATCGCTGCCAATCAGTAGAAGATGGTGCTGCCGAAGGACACAATTCTGCCTTCTCTGTATGAGCAGAGAGGGGGCCAGGCAGCAGCTGGGTGGCAGCAGTCTGCAAAGCAGGAATGTGCAGCTGGCCCAGTGTCCTCTGGACCTGTGTGGCCTCCCTTCCGTTTCAGCCCTGGGCACTATGGGTACCCCGAGGGGAAGCAGGGAGGAGACCCCGCCAGCTGTTCTCCCTGCCCTGCCACAGGGTCACACTTACACAGGTTCAAGGGTGTCATGTCCTCCCGCGGCGCCCCCCAGGGACCCTCAGATGGGTGCGTCTCCCCATGAAGGGCCCCCGGCAGCATCTCCCGCTTGATCTCCACCCGCATTTGTTCAGGCTTCAGCTTCTTGGGCAGGGAGGGCGCAGCCAGGCCTGGGAACATCTTGCGGGCCGTGGGAGGAGGAGAGGCAGTTGGTGAATGGCCCAGGGGGCTGCCTGGTGGCGGTGGCAACTTCTTGGCCAAGGGTGAGATGTGAAGGTCCGAAGGACTGCGGGCTTCGAGTGAGCTGCCAGGACCTCCACTGCCCACCACCTTGGCCAGGGCTTTTGAGCTGGGCCCTGGGGGGTGGGGATGTCCACCAGGCCGAGACTGGGTCCGTCGCTTCAGGATCTCCCGCAGCGTGTCGATGGGCGAGCCGTTGACATACCACTCGGTCACGCCCATCTGCCGCAGGTGGGAGCGCGCGTGGCTCGACAGGCCCTTGCGGTTCTCGAAGAACTCACCGCAGAACTCACAGCGGATGTCCCGGGCGGGCTCTGGGCCGGAGGCTGCAGCAGGAGCACAAAAGGGCAGTCAGAACCGTCAGCGGCGTCGGCACGGTCAACTGCAGGAGCGTCCTGGCTGGCTGGGCGTGGGTGGCAGCGCACTCACAGGCTAGGGTGGTGGTGGTGGAGGGCAGGTGCAAGCTAGGGAGCTCAGGAGCAGGACAGGGGCTGGACACCGGCAGGAGCGAGGGAGGCTCCGGAGAGCCAGGAGGCCCTCAGTCCTGGCAGAGGAGAGCAGAACCAAAATGCCCTGGCTCTGTGGGTCCCAACAAGGACAGGAAGGGAGGGCCGAAAGTGGCAAGCCTAGATGCCACCTGCCATCGAGACCAGGGGCAGATGTGGGCACCTTCTGTACCAAATGCCTGGACCCTGCCCTTGGCTTTCATTCTCAGGGAGGGTCACAGTGACGGAGATCGAAGGCCAAGAGAGGGCCAAGCAGCCCACTGCCAACGAGGTCTCTGGGCAGAGCCAGCCACTGCCAAGGGCCCTGTCTACTCCCTGCCCCCACACGGAGGGGTAGGCCGGGGCTGTGCCCTCCCCGGGAGGGGCTCCAGGGCCCACAGGGAGGAGGGGCAGCTGAAGCGGGAACCTACAGAGGTTGAGAGGAGACGGCTCCACATCAGAGGCCCAGAAAATGCTGGCGGCTGCAGCGGCCGAGAGGTCCTGCTTCCCCCAGGGGCTGGCCATACCCTCGGCCTTCAGCTTGGCCTTCTTGGCCGGCGGCAGAGGGGGGAGCAAGGAGAGGGCCGCAGAGGCGGAAGGAGGCCGCCCCAGGTGGGCCAGGGCGCCATGCCCGGGTGGGAGGCGGATCTGGACGCCGTCCCTCCTGATGAGCCCGTGGAGCACGTCTATGGGGGATCCCTTGGCGTCCGGGTCGCTGACGCCCAGGTGGCGCAGGTGGGCACGGGCGTGGCTGGACAGGCCCTTGCGGGTCTCAAACCAGGCACCGCACAGCTGGCAGTCCAGCTCTCTGCCCCCGTCACTATCTAAAGCTGCGGAGACAAAACACAGGGGGGTTCACGGCCGCCACCTTGGCTGGCCCTGGCGGACAGAGGCAGGAGGGTCTGGTGTGATTCTCAGCTGCCCGGGTTGATTTGGTGTCCAGGTCTATGCCTCGTATTTATCTGGAGAGGTTTTGGGCAGCAAAACCCTGCTCCCTGCCTAGCCCAGGGGAGAGTGGAGAGCCAAAGGTGGTCGTGTGGCTAGATGGTGAGGAAAGCCCTGCGGCAAATTCGGGGGCTCCCAGGCCCTCTCCCTTGGGACCCCTGCTATGGAAGCTACGGGGGCAGACAGTGGATGCTTGGTAGGGGCCATGGGGCTGCCTAGCAGCCCACAGCCAAGGGCATAGCCACTGGACGCACAGCAGAGGCAGTGCAAGTGGCTCCAACGGGGGTGCTCTGATGGGCAGGGGGCCAGATTCTGCCCCCCGCCCCCAGACTCTGACACCTGCAAATGCACAGGCAAGCCTGACGCCCTGCAGGCTACCCTCACTATGCCCCCTCTTCCTTTCTTCCCGAACCCTCTGCGCCACGCCACAGGCAGCTCAGGTAGAAGGGCTCCACCCCGGGCACCGAGAGTGAAAGACGCCTCTATGCAGGCTGGCCAGAAAGACAGGGAGATGGGCCAACCACAGGGACCGCCTGTCAGGCTAGCCACCTGTCTACCTGTAGGCCCCGGATGCCCGAACACCCACCGGGGAAGCCAGGCCCGCAGGAGCCCTGGTGCCTCTCACTGCCCCACCCACCCTCAGCCCAGAGGACCAGCGCCGCCCTGCCATGCTGAGCGCGACCCCGGAGGGCTCAGCAGCTGCAGACAGGTCTCCAGGGCAAGGGGCGCAAAGTCAGGGAGACGCAGTGAGCGCCTCAACCAGCACTGTGACCCCAGTGAGACCCAGGATGTAGGAGCTACAGCCCCCAATGTCCCTGCTGGTGCCAGGACCCCCTCCCTCAACACCCAGGACCCACACTCACTGAGGTTCAGGGGCCCCTCATCCTCAGACTGGGGCCACTGGGCCTTTGGGGAGGCTGGCCGGGGGCTCAGGGACAGCTGGGGGCTCTTGTCCTCAGGGTTCTTCGGGGTAGGGGAGCCCGCCAGTGCCAGAGGTGCCTTCTTGAGCAGTGGAGAGCTGGGTGGGTGGGCCAAGCCCTTGGTCGAGAAGCCTGGGGGTGACTTGATGGCTTTGTTGACAGCAGGAGCGTCCAGGGGCTTGGCCAGGGAAAGCAGGCCAGGCCGGGCAGAGCCAGTGATCAGCTCCTTTGGCGAGTTGGATTTCTTAGCCAGGCCCGGGGGCAGCCCAAGGGGACCGTCAGGCAGGCCCTTCTGCTTGACGAGCTCATAGAGGAGGTCGATGGGGGCGCCACTGCTCTCTGACTCCGCCACTCCAAGCTGCCGCAGGTGGGAACGTGCGTGGCTGGACAGACCCTTGCGGGTCTCGAAGCAGGCACCGCAGACCTCGCAGGTGGTCAGGCTCTGGGCTGGAGGGGAAACAGAGGCCAGGGGAGGAGGCTGTGAGCTACAGGTCCAGCCCACCTGCTTTTCCTCCTCTCCCGAAGACTCTGTGTTCTGTGTTTGGTTCCCGCCACCCCC